>JAODKN010044770.1:8459-20021 GCA_026774425.1 Petrocephalus zakoni
TACCTTAGAAAAATAACTGAAAGGTAATATTTCTGGTCCAAAATGGTCTCCTACTGATAAAATGTTGGAAGAAAATTTCTCAAAAAAGCATCTGTTGCTCGTCATAAATTATTTTTTTATTGGTTTCACTATCAGCAGGCACTCAAAATGTATTAAAAATTTATTAAATGTATTAAAATATTTTTGGAGTTTATGAATAATATGCAATAATAGATGTTGTACGTGGCTCCGTGCTTGTGACCAGAAGGTACCAGTTCAAGTCCCATGGTTGGCAGATTGCTTTGACAGTTGGGTCTTTGAGCAAAGCCCTTAACCTCAATTGCTCCTGGGACTGTCTGATCCTGCTGACTCATCTGTGCATTGCTTTGGATGAAAGTGTCTGTTAAACAAATAAATGTAATATATTTCCTGTCCTGCTATTGTTATCCACCATGTGTTCAGGATGGACTGGTAAAAGCAAATATGGAGAAGCTGACATTCTATGCCCTTTCGGCCCCAGAGAAGCTGGACCGCATTGGGGCCTATCTGTCGGAAAGACTGTCCCGCGACGTGGCCCGACACAGATATGGGTAAACAGCGTGGCGCCCAGGAGAATAGCCTTCAACCACATAAAAAATGTGTGCTTTATGAAATTTATTACCTTCAAGGTTTACTCCCTCTTTTGGGAAATAAAAAAGTAATTTTTCAACAAAGAGTAACAGACCACACTAGTCATATAATTTCAGATGCTAATTATGTTTCAAACATTATGGTCCTAAAACTTTTATATGTAATGCCAAAGTAGCTAATAAATTGTGGTGGCTCTGTTCTGTAGAAAAAATCTATACTATGACAAACACCCTAAATGAATTAATTATTTTTAAAAATTTTACAGTGGAATAAAATAAAAAAATTATCCCCAAAAAGTCCTGGTACTCAGTTCCAGAATGTATCGTTCCCAAAAAGAAGAGCACTGAAAATGGGCTTTAATTTAACCTAACAACCCCTAACAACTTATTTTTGGCAAGATCAGGCAGAAAATACAAACTTGAAAATGTGTGTGGTGTGATGAGCATGTGGGAGCATCTTAAAAGACACTAACACAGACAAAATCAGTAACAGAAACAGGCAGACAGACACTGCTGAATGACCTTAAGCAGGAAACCCAAGATTGTTTATATTGACACACACGCAGTGGGCAGTGATGGCATTTAGCTACTAAAAGCTATTGCCACATCCCCAGCTAACATTCCCAGGCAACGTTACGTAAATGTCTTCTCAAAATCGGCAGAGAATGTTAGCACGATGACATTATTATCAGAACATCCTTCTAACATAATTAGTGTTGACAAATATTATTTCATAACATTGCATACCTTGAATATGCCATCCAGCTTTGAACTCAGAAACTTAGAGTAGTGTTTCTCAATCCAGTCCTAGGGGGCTCTCCCTGGGAGAGAAATCTGGACCGTCTGGGGGTCCCCCAGGACTGGTTTTGAGAAACACTGCCCTAGCGGGGTTAAGGCACAGTATTACCTGTTGCTGTACTGTGCCCTTTTTTATATATTATTAGTCTTAGTTGTAGTAGTATGTGTAGTAGTGGGGTAATGTTCTGGGAACATCAGGAACACATCTGAACGTGTCCGTGCCTTAATTATAATGTTCGGCAAATGCTCCTAGAACAGAATATCATTGGCTGGGTTGTTGGGTTGGAGCATGGCCTTTGTCGGTTTCTCCAGTTACGTGTGCATCGCCATGGAGGCCCTGGACCAGCTGCTGATGGCCTGCCACTGCCAAAGCATCAACCTGTTCGTGGAGAGCTTCCTGAAGATGGTACGCAAGCTGCTGGAAGCGGACAAGCCCAACCTGCAGATTCTGGGCACCAACTCGGTGGGTGGCACCTCTCCGGCTTGCGGCAGCGCCCTGCCGCGGCTCCTCCCACACGGACTCCCAGCTAGAGGCAGCTGACATCACTTCTCTAATATTAGCCCGTTTAGGTTTCTGAGGGAATAGTGAGCCAAAGACCCACACCTCTTCCTGCCTTTTATTTATTTGTGCAGCAGGCATAATGGTCATTTGTGGGAAGATCAAAAGTTTCCATCCATCGATTCTTCTCGATCGATCCTATCCAGCAACTTATTCAGTACAAGGTGGTGCTGTTGGCTGACAGCCTATCCCATTATCTACAGGACACAAGGCAGGGAAAACACACTTACTGTACACACACTTACACACACTCCAAAAGGCTACATTTTGGATGTTCATGTAGTCTTTTAGACATCTGGATACTTATAAAATCCATAGTACAATATTAGTACAATACAACATACAGTACACTACATATATTTCTGCTGGTTGGACTTGGAGAGTACATTATTGGCACTACTTCAGATCATTAAGTGGCAAGAGGGTCACACAGAGTCATTCAAATTATCAATAAACTTTAAAACAAGAGGCTAAATACATAACATTTGTCACATATAACCATATTTATATAGGTATATAAGTGTAATTCCACAATTCACACTAATTGTCAGTCATCAAGATATCCATCAGAGAAATATTTACTTCATAATCTGGATTATGATGTTGTACTTTGACAAACCTCTCAAGAAAGAGAGCAACCGGGACTGTTATGTTTCCTTTGTATTTTGCCTCATCCGTCCGTGTCTGTGCCTGAGTTATCCTAAGGGGCTGCGATATGGAGCTGAAAGATTAAAGAGAGATTGCTTTGGTGGCTCAGGGCCAGCCAATCAGGGGCTCTCAGCTACATTTCTGATGTGTACAAGAATCCCTTTTTGCATCTAAGTAGACAGCACGTATGGTTTTCTGGAACAGGATGCTGTAGGTGTTGGCAGGATTACTCCTATGTTACGGGAAGATGATATCATTTTTGGTGCAGCCGTCTCATTTATTTACTTTGGGGCCTAAAAAATAACATTTGAAATGTTACAAATGTAAAAATTTCAATTGCAATCTGTATGGATTTAGTTTTCCTCTGAGATGCACAGAGAAAGAGGTAATTACTATGCATTTGGGCTCCAAAATACAAAAAAAGTATTTGTATTTGCATATTCTTATTTTGATTTTCACTCCTGATTAAATTACATAACTCAGAAAATAAAAAAGATTTTTATGGCCAGAAAAACTGAAATGCTAGATGGAGTAGTCTTGGGATTTTTCTTGGGCTATTTTCTAAAATGCCATCGACTCATTTTAGGTGGGTGGTTTTTGAATTGGGGTCACAGCAAGGCACGGCTTTTGCTTCATACCAGTTCATCACAGGGGTCTGGAGCGCATTCGCTCAATGAGGGCAAATCAAAGTTTCCTAAAGGGCATCCGTTTGGGAGGTGGACAGATCTGATACGAGCAGGCCAAGAAACTCCGGCACTCAGCAGAAACAAAGTCCGTTTTTGGATCCAGCTGAGCCATCGTGCACTGTCTTTAAATACCCCATTGCAAATTTGTTTTAGCTGTGTCTAGTCTGGTGTGCCTCTGTTTATTAAAATATGAAGTGGAATTTTATGAGCGATATATTTGCACGGCCTGGATGGATATATTTATAAGGCTGTTTCTCGGTATTACTTGGCTTGTTGCTTACCCTCCGTTATTAAAAAAAAAATAAAAAAATAGCAGATTTGCAACTTGTTTGAAACAGTAAGCAAAACATATTTTTTTAATTGAATGCATTCCAGGAAATACCTGTAAGATGATTCATAATAATATATAATGGATTGGAATTGCAGATGTGCAGTCCTGTGCACGGAACTCTTTCGGCGATAAGTATTTACCCCTTTTATCCGCCTAGTTTGTGAAGTTTGCCAACATCGAGGAGGACACTCCCTCGTATCATCGCAGCTATGATTTCTTTGTATCCCGATTCAGCGAAATGTGCCACTCCACCCATAGTGACCCCGAGATTCGAACAAAGTGAGTCACGTCTGAGAGTTTATGACCTAAGGCTGTGTCTCTAAGTAACTGAAACAGATTAATGCCAAAGTAACTCTTAACTATTCTTAGTTAACTTACAACTGTTAAAATCAATCCTATCTGTGTTTCTAAAAATTCTTGCTCACTGCACAGAGAGTTCCTTCAGTGGACAAAAATGTCAACCCGGCTGTACCTCTCAGGACAATTTTTTTGCTGCATGTTTAACCAAAAGTCGAAAACATGTCTGGTGTGAAGTCAACGAGATCTCCCTGTCCATCTCCAAGGATCCGCATGGCCGGCATCCGGGGTCTGCAGGGGGTGGTAAGGAAGACTGTGAATGATGAGCTTCAGGCCAACATCTGGGACCCGCAGCACATGGATAAGATCGTCCCATCGTTGCTGTTCAACCTCCAGCAGGAAGGGAGCAGAGAGAGGTTAGTGTTCTCATACGGTCATAATGATTTCTCTTCTTATCATTGTGATTGAATATACTAATATACTAGTAGATTAATGTGACTGACAAGCAAGTGTAATATATATATATATATATATATTACACTTTTACACAATATTATTGAGCTGTTTCATTTGGCAGATGAAACAGCATGAGCTTTGCATGAATATCAGAGACACAGAGTAATATTTATTATATTTTATATATCTTTTATTTTTATTCATATATTATATTTTATATTTTAAGCTGCCTATTGCATTTCCTAACGAATACCAGAAAGTAATATTTCACTAGCAAACTCATCATTCTAGGCTGCATCTCACCATCGCCTTTCAATGTCTCTCTTCATACGCTGCCAATAACATTAATGTGAAGGCATAACACTCATTAACTGTGTCCCCGATGTACCCGAGCGAGGACAGACTCATGTGAAGAGCTATTTTGAAACCCATCACAGAGCATCAGATTGCATCTTTACTTTGCACTATAAATGATTATAAATTATATAAATGAAATTTTCATTTAACTCCACACTCCAAACATTACACATAGTACATGGTAGATATTATGTATCAGTGTTTTATATTGTTACGAAGCCTTTGATTACAGCTTCAAATTTTCTAGGGTGTACCGCGGCTGCGTGCCCTGTGCTGCCTGATCAAAAACAACACAGAAAAATTGAGCCTTTTCTCATCTCATTTTTTAGAATAATTGGACAAATAACATCTTAATAATATGAGTAACATTTTACTTGATGTTGTCATCTAAAATGCATTATGGATACCATCGTAATGCATTATAATGGTCCATATACAGTAAGTGTTAATAAAGCGTTACAGCATCTTCTATTGACAGTCATAAGGCATTATAGTGTTGATTATAACACATCATAAGCTCCAATGAATCTATAATGCACTATAGACACCTTCATAATGCATTATAATGGTCAGTATAAGACGTAGTGATGCTTTGTACTGTATTATGAATGTATCTATAGTGCATTACAGCTGACAGCTTCATAAACCATTCATAATGCATAATAGACATTGCTGTAATGTGTTATGCCTTTTTATGAACATTTATAGTCCTGTTTATAATGCTCTATGAATGCATTGTAATGTATTACAAATGTGTTCGTAAATTCTTATAAATATGCATTCATAGAAAGCGTTACCATAATATCTTATGTTATTCATCTTACTACAAAGCAATTAACAGAAGTGAATTCGGAGTAAAATTTTCCAAAATACTGGAAAACATAGGAATAGGTAGAATCATTATGGAGGGTAGAGATGTATTTAAAGTAAGAATCTCGGCTCCAAAGTGATTTGTAGGCGCTGTCGGAGGAAGCCGAGGGATATTTAGCACCTAAGCCGTATTTCCCCCCACGTCTCCCCATCGGGGAACGATAGAGATGGAAAGATGACAAATTGTTGTTGACGGTCATGTCACGGCGATGACTGTGCCGGGGGGCTTTTGCATGGAGGCGATCAAGTGACTAAGTGCCCTCGATCACGTGACACCCGTGTACTGACACACATGTAATGATGAATCGTGCTACCCTCCCCCCTCCCCCCAGCCAGTCACCCCCACCACTGCCACCATCACAAAACTCTGAGAAGGACACGGACAGCGCGGCCGAGCTGACGGAGCGATGCTTCCGGGAGCTTCTGGGACGTGCGGCTTATGGCAACATCAAAAATGCCATCACGCCCGTCCTCATGTGAGTTTGTGGGGCACCGTGTATGAAGCACAAACTAATGGCTTACATTGAATTATACATCACCTCATAGCAAAGTGCTATGAGGCTGAGTGACAGTTAGCAGCTCCTTCAGAATCAGAGGGACGTGGGAGTGTGTTGTTTCACTTCATTGGGCCTGATTCTGGATGCCAGTGCACCATCCTCTCCTGTTTATCTTCCAGGCATCTTGACAGCCA
Source organism: Petrocephalus zakoni (assembly GCA_026774425.1). NCBI lineage: Eukaryota > Metazoa > Chordata > Actinopteri > Osteoglossiformes > Mormyridae > Petrocephalus > Petrocephalus zakoni. Next base: position 14,761 of record JAODKN010044770.1, read on the forward strand.
CTCTCTCTGGGAGGGCAAGACCTTCGCTTGTCACTGCTTCAAAATCATCATGTACTCCATCCAGGTCAGCTGCGTGCCTGATGTGCGGAGTGTTACTTTGCAAAAGGGCATGAAAAATAAAGTGCAGGGGAAAAGTACAAGATTCTCCCATGGGAGATCGGAAACAGAGTGGACACACCTGCTTACCCAACATCTGGGTAACTGCTGGATGTGCACATTTTCTTTTTCCGATTTCCTCATATTATTTCATTTAAAAATGCTTTTTTTACAACATTATCACGTTGTTTAATGTTTTCTTGTAATATGTAAAACCATGTGCATAATGTTGTTCTTCCCATACAAAATTACATCTAAATATAACAAACATTACATCTGCAAACTGTGTTAGTAACAAAATACTTTATTCCGGTTCCCTCCGAGTCTCCCTTTTCTGATTCCCTGCCCTTTTTTATGCCTCCCGTTCTCCTCTTTTCAGTCCCAGCATTCCCACCTAGTGATCCAGCAACTTCTGGGCCACCTAGATGCCAACAGCAAGAACTCTGCCACAGTGCGAGCTGGGATAGTGGAGGTGCTCTCTGAAGCAGCTGCCATAGAGGCCAGCGGCTCCATTGGCAAGTGCCTTAATATGGTGGACTTAGTTACATACAGTACATTTAGTTCTGACATTTGGCCACTAGAGGGCAATAATTTCTAATACCCCAAAAATTATAGTTTCAGGGTGGTCAGAACTCGTTTAGTATTAGCCTGGGATTAAGGACTTACTTTCTAATAATAGATTACCCATTTGTTTTTGAATCTTTTTGAAAAACAATCAGGAAATAACTGCACCAGGCCGCTGTTGGCAAAAGTTTAAACCAAATTAGAACTGCCACCCAAGCCCCTGCTACTGATGAAAAAGGATTAAAAAAAACTCCTGGGTTGGTCTAATTTTAATTATAATGTCTAATTAAAACGATCACTCCGAAAATCGCTACTGGGATGAAACATATACTAACATTTTTTAGGGCTTTGCATAACGGTATCAATAATCATTTATTATAGTAAATAATTATTTAATGCTAACGGCAAGATTCCTAGATTTGGTCTTGATCATAGAGATTGACGATACTCTTAACGTGGGATTTTCTCGTCCTTACGCTCCACATCACTTTATATAACTCTCCTTCTCTCCCGCTGTCACATTGAGTGATAATCTTTTTTAGTAGGTGCCAAATTCCGTAATTATATCCCAATATCCTTGGCTCTGAGATGCAGTCTCTAAGAGTCCACCCCCGCCGCTCACTTCCCAAGGGCCCACGGTGCTGGAGGTGTTCAACACCCTGCTGAAACAGCTCCGCTTCAGTGTGGACTACGAGCTCACTGGCTCCTACGACTCCTGCGGCAACGGCGGCCTCAGGGTCAAGGTGCATGAGGAGAAGCAGCTACAGGAGGCGGTGATCAAGATGATCGGTAAGAGGCCTGCAGTTATTAAAATGATCTGTAAGAGGCCTGCAGTTATTAAAATGATTGGTAAGAGGCCTGCAGTCATTAGAATGATTAGTAAAAGGCCCGCAGTCATTAGAATGATCAGTAAGAGGCCTGCAGTCATTAGAATGATTGGTAAGAGGCCCTCAGAATGATCAGTAAGAGGCATGCAATCATTAAAATGATCGGTAAGAGGCCTGCAGTCATTAAAATGATCAGTACTTACAGGCAACTCATACTTAAGATGGACACACACACTACTTTGTGACGCTCGTGAAAACATCACACAGCTTCAACAGTTCACTGGCTCGAAGTACAGTACTGTACCATATGTAGTTACTTTTATTATTACTGTATAATCATTATTGTTATTATGTATTGTATTAGTATTATCTTTCTAACTTACCTAAAAATTCGACTTGAGGAACGGATGTCTTTCATAACATACAGCCAGCCAGGTGAATCACAGTAATAAATCAATACATTATTATAATCTTAAATTGATCTAAAGTCGCTTAAAATCACAGACGTTAGAACACAACTTAAAAATTAACGAAAACTATAAAAACTTGCTACAAAGATCAAATGATAAATGAAGGATTTTCCAAGTTCTTTTAACATTTACAGAGAAAACAAAAAACATTTGAACTAGCTTAGTAACAGATTGGCAACGGAGAACTGTCAAGCTAACTTCTACTAATAAATATGCTTTCGGCTCATAAACATGAAAATAATATTTTTAGGTACAAGCGTCTAAGCAAAATTTCTAGTTCTTAATTTATATTCTTATATGCAATAACCTACCTACTCCTGGTGAGGGCTGCAGTGCCTATGTGTAATATAAATTAAAATAATGATATTGTCATGCCCTGCCCGACTGCTCCTCCTGTGTGCCACGCCCCCTCGTTTCCCTCATGCAAATCCTCCCGTCCTCAGCTGTTTCGTGTCTGCAGTCTGCGTTTCAGTGTATTTAGTCCGCCCCAGTCCTGTCTCCCCTGTGGGTTTTTGTCGATGTCTGTGGACGTTCGCGTCACGTTGGCTCCCGTTTGTGCCTTGTCTTCTCCCTGTTCACCCAAATAAACGCCCTCTGGAAGGGTTCAAACCCACAGCTGCATCCACGGGTCGTAAATCCCGCACCCGGCGTGACAGATATATAATACATAACATTATACGTACTGTAGTTGTAGTTACATTACATTATAGTAACAGTAGGTAATACTATATGCCCATGACTTTCTCCTTATCAAAAGTAGCTGTGATCATTCATCGACAGAAACCTTAGTTCACTTTTCTTTGTGTTCATTGTGTTGTTCTATTCACAGGAGATACATTGTAACTTTCTCCAAAACTCGTACCATAGCTATTCTATGAGTATTTTGTCTCCAGCATTGCTGACACTGTGTCTGCTCTCCATGTGCCCTAAGGGTCATTCGCCAACACCCTGCCTGCATATCAGTGCTCAGAGGTCATGATGTTCATCATGGGGAAAATTCCAATTCCCGGAATATATCCGGCCTTTGGATCTGCCACTTCAGGGTGAGCTTTGGCCTCTGCATTTTAATCAGTGGGATCGTAGGTTTCCAGCACGATGATCTGACTATTACCGTAGTACCTTTAAGTTACAGGACAGCCCCTGGCATCTCTGGATTGTCTCGGTGTGGTTTTCATTCAGATAATTTTGGCTGTTTTTACTGCAGGGTTGAAAACTGCAGAATGATACAAGTTATGCTGCTGAAGTCATTGTTGCAGGTGAGAATTATAATTATTAGGTTCCATAAGTTACATTATCCATATTATTATAGAATTACTATATATATTATTATAGTCACACCCTGTCACACCTGAGACCTTAGATGTACTTGTTTTATGAACAGATAAGGCATTTGTATTTCAGCACAGTGTCTTCCTCTCTTTCTGGTTTTTCACCTCCCGAGAAAGTCAGAATGTTGCTGGGAGCTGGCAGCGAGAACAAAACAACTAGGATTCTAGAAAATTCTCCAAATCCAGAAATGCCACAGTCAACCTAGACATAAATGTTAACAACTGAACTGGAATGATTACTGTGGCTGTCGATTTTTCGAGGTGCTCCCGAAATATGTGGAAAGGTCAAAAATGATTTACTAGGCTTTTAGAATCAACCATAAACCATAAAAAACATAAACTATAAACAAAGGAAAATATGAAGAAAATCAACCAAGAAATCAACCATAATTCTCCTTCACGTTAAAAATGTAATAAATATCTAGTCCCTGGTTCCTGTTGTAAGGGTTTGCTGTCCCCTCCATCATCATCTCCCCAGGTGACGAAAGGTTTCCGTGCCACTAACATGCTGACAGCTCTACCCAGCTCCTTTCTGGACCCTCTGCTGTCCTCCGCATTGATGGAGGATGCGGAGATCCGTCTCCTGGTTCTGGAGATCCTGGTCAGCCTCATCGACAGGCATGACAATCAACCCAAATTCTGCATTATCAGGTCAGATGTCACACCCCAGATTGCACAGATCTCATGAATCTCCTGAGGAATGCTCGGATGGTCACAACGCAGCTGACTACCATGTGACAGCTGCATGTGCAGAACATATTAATATTAACATTGCACGTGGTGCAAGTCTTGTTGATACAAACAGCACAAATATAGCAAAACTGTAAAATACTTTGACGCCATAATAATGACTAATGCCACTGACTTTTACACATCTGTTCTTGTGGTTCTCTTATTTTTTGGCTGTGCCAATTCCTTTTTTAAGTAGGTGATTATTTTAGCTTAATGCTATTTTTTGTGTGTTTTTCAACAATAGCTATTTAGCATTTACCCAGTACCCCAACAGTCCTTTGCAAACCATTTATCACTTATGGAACCTAATGTTGACAAATGATTTGGTTAAACATCACACAGAACACATGGCGACTATTGTCCAAAAAAGAGACAGTAATCTTTAGGTAAACTGAGACTGTCCTCTTTGTAAACTCTCATTACTCTTCGTATTCACAGCATCATCGATGACATCTCCCTACTGAAGCTGAAAGTAGACAAATGCACTCGACAGGACAATCTCTTCATGAATAAGGTGCCTTCTTAACCCTCCTTCCTTCTAGAGATGGTAATTGCGGGCTATATTTCCTGAGACTGGGTAAAAGCCAATTTGAGAACTTGATAGCAGCCATCTTGATACAGTAAGATAGTGACATTCAAGGATAACATGCTATTAGAATCAGCAGTATAAATAGTCCTTGTAGTAATGCTTTACCTGTATGGATTTTGGGGACCAGCATTCCCAGCGTCTGTACCGGCACATTTACATGTCCTGCAAAGAGGAGAGCAGCACCAGGCCACACTTTGAGGCACTGTACGCCTTGCTCGCCCTCATCAGTATGGAGCTGGCCAATGAAGAGGCACTTGTGGATCTCATCCGTTTGGCCCTCGCCCTACAGGTAGACACTCCGCCTGGAAAACTAAGCTTTTTCCAACGCCATCCCCTCTGGTACAGTATGTTTGAGTTGTCTGGTCTGGTTTTGCATGTGTCTCTTCAAGGACCTGGTTCTGGCCAATGAAGACGGCCTGCCAGTTTATAACTGCTGTGCCGTCCATGCCCTGTGTGCTGCCTACCTGAACGTCATCAGCCAGCTGACGACCGTGCCGACCTTCTGCCAGCACGTCCATGAGGTATGTGGACAAGTACAGGACAGAGCTGTTGGTAGTCTACTGGTTCAGAAAGTTGATTTATGGCGCTTTTCCACTGCATAGTACGGTACGACACGGTTCAGTTCAGCTCACTTTTGGGGGGTTTTCCACTGGGA
>JAODKN010047070.1:0-19705 GCA_026774425.1 Petrocephalus zakoni
GAATATTTGCAGCTCTTCAGCACAATATCACTGTTTTGTTTTCAGGCTAAACCATAGAACAGCAATGGACAGAATGTTCCCTATAGATGATCTCTCTGCTTTCGCAGATCGTCAACACATTCTAATCCTTCACGATCTAATATCGTCATATCGCCTACCCCTACTTCCCGCTACACGCTACACTCTGAATCAAACAGTGTGGGGGGAGTGAGAACTCTACGTCAGTGACGTAGTTCGCTTTGGTAGGTTGAGCGCTGTTTTCTATAAGGCAGCGGACTCTGTGAGAATGTGAGTTGATTTGGGTGTTCCTGCACAGGTGCTTTGAATGGTAATTTATGATGTTCTTTGTCACTTGACAGTATATGCCTTGCATGTGGTACACAGACTTATTATGGTGTCCCCTTGTGTGAACAATGCAGGTGTGAAAGTCTGTTCATGTCATTACGCAATAAAAAAAAATAACAAAAAGCATTGATTTAATAATTGCCTTCTCTATTACTGAGCAGTATGGTGGAAGACTGCATAGCAGATGAGGCTTGAAATTAAAAAGTAGAATTTTTGTGGAAGCATTTCACAGCAAAAGTGTATGAAAATGCAATTGTCTATCAGTATTGCAAAGCTGAACTTAAATATCACAACAGCATGACTGCAATGCAGCTACATCGTAGACATTCAAGTTTGACTGACTCCAATAATGCGAACTTTTCCATAGATATGTGCCGTTGACCCTCTTGGAATAGCCTAGCCTGTCTTTGCAGTCACTTTGACTTAATTTTTGTTTAACTTTTTTTTATGATTACTGTATCTCAAAATAGTCACTGCTAAAACCTAAGGTTAGTCTTGGCGCTTAGCCACATCATACAAAATATGGCACGTAATGATCTAATGATATTGGGGAAAAGTTCACATTTTGTGAACATGTATGAACTTTTGATGATATTTATTTAGCATTTGAAAATGAACTATAGCCAAACAGAATCTATTGCCTACCATTAATCTGTCAAGTAAGTTTGTGGTGTTGCCGCTAGTTGTGCCAACAGACACAAAGCAGTGTCGACAAATCGCTTGCTTTTGCCTCTGGAATCCAAAATATTTCCATACAGTGAAAGAGAAATGTCTTTTCATGACCAGCTCTTGTTCATTTTTGTTAAGTTTCTCACAAACGTGTCACTGCTTATGAGCCAGTCAAACGGCAAGGATAAGAATGGTTTTTGATTGGGTCAGAGCACATGCAAAGCTTACGCAAAAAGAGCCACAGTAAACTCTGTACTCGATGCATACACTTTTTGTTGGTAATGGGGCAATTTTGGTTGCACCTTGAACATTGGTTGCACCTTTACCACCTTGTGTGTGAAATGTACAGCATAGCTAACCTGATATTCTTTGCTGGGGATATATTTGCATGTATTCATTTCATTTATGCTCTAATTTTGGCAAACAAATTAAGGTGGAATGAAATGATAGTTAAGCCCCTGGGGATGGAGGATGGCAATTGTTGTTTTTACCCCCTCTGTGCTTGGAAAATGTTGAAATGTATTTGTATCCAAAAGTTTAAGATTTTTCATAATGCCTCAGTAGTTCTTTTTGGTGGGGTAGGGGGCATTAATTTTGCAGTTGCCTCCTTAATATTGTATGGAAAACGGATTTTGTGCAAAACTTGGTTAAACTGCTAGTAATGTGAAGGCTTGTCAACACAAGGTGTCATCATATGGATCTGCCTGGCTCACAAAGCGATTTGTAGGGTAAATCTGTGATTTAATAGGGGTGTAATGGTACAGTACACAAAATTCACGGTTTAGTATAAACCTTGGTTTTGAGTTCATGGTTCAGTACAATTTTATTACAGCAAGGAAAATGGAATTTTGTTTTTAAATGTTTATTATAACTGCAAACAATTTGAAACTGCTGTAAACTAAACAAAAGGTAATTTCTCTTCATAAGAGATGCTTATTTTACAATATGCAAATATATTAAAATCCAAAAAGACTGCATCAAATGGAGAATCAGATGCTGTATTCTCTGAAGGTTACTAATGCCTGCATGTTAAGAACGAGGCATATTGGCAGCTTATTTACATTGTGCAGTATGTGTTTAATGTCAAAGAATCTAGTTGTTGGTCAAGTATGAAAGTGCTTTCAAGTCCTTTTGTAATCCATAGAGTTGATGATAAACCAGTGTTTTGAAGGCTTTTGAATCTCTATCATGGCCCAATTATGGTGGCATTGATTCAGAGATGTGGCATAGACTACATTCATTCCCTATGTTAGCATAGTGTATTGACTCAACTGACTGAACTGACAACCAAGCTGGAACTTTTTGGTTGGAATGGTAGCGTCAACATTTAGCTGTTCTTCCACAACTCAGTCATTGATTTTGATGCCTTCTACCATAGAAGTAACTGATTGAACACCAGACCTTGGACTTGTAAAGTAGCTTGTGGGCTGGACACTTTCTGCTGGAGATCTGCCACCAAGGCTAATCTAGTGCCTTGGTTACTTGATAGGGATGCCTGATTTCTGCCCGTACCCTTCTGCGCACGTAAAGGTATTCAATTGGTTAACGGCACTAATAGGCTATATTTTGTTGTCAATTTAGCTAGGAAAACGGAGAAGGTATTTAGTTAGTTGGGGTAATGATGCATATGTCTCCTCGTACCCTTATACCTCATTCACACACCCTGAAACCAATATATATTATAAATTTTATATATATAGTATATATTGTGTATACCAGGGCTGGCTAACCCTGCTCCTGGAGAGCCACAACCCTGCAGAGCTTAGGTGCAGCCCTAATTTAACACACCTGATACTGATAATCGGGCCCTTCGGTGAATTTTTGGTGCTGGTACCTGACCGGAAGTCAGTGGAAAAGCGAACATACCAAACTTCATGCAGTGGAAAAGTGCCCTATGTGAAAGGGGGTGGCAGACCAGAACTTGCTTCCCACACCAAACCCACTGAGTCACAGTTAGGCTGATCATGCATTGTTTAGTGAAGCACTGGAGGTGAGCAAACAGTTGAGTACTTAATTTAGCAACTGCGAAAAAACATGGTTATAACTATTGCTGAAAAATAACAACCCTAATTAATTCATTTTAGGTGTTTACCTCAATAGACAGGGAGGGAACATGAACCAAACCTCTTCATCCACAGAAAATACAGAAAGGCCACTAGGTGAAGATGACGTATCATTTTCAGTTTCTTCAGTGAACAGTGGCTTTTGTGCCTCGTGAACCCCTGTAGATACCCCTAGTTATGCATCAACATTATTTGTGTTAATGTATGTACTAATAAAGGGGGGGGGGGGGCTTAGCGGAGAGGCTGACTCCCTTGGTCTTCCTTCCTGCTGAAAAAGCATTTAAAACGATAAGGATTTTATCAGCGAGTCCTGGGAGGGGGGTTTTCGCCTCCTCCTTCACAGTGCCCCCTCATCTCCTCCAGTGGTGCTGCTCCATACATTTGTCCCTGCGAAACATCCTGTACTCATGAAGGACCATTTTTAGTAATACTAAGCCACCTTGCTTTTTACTAGCCACCTTTGTTACAGGCAGTCTGGAGCATCCGTTTGGTGAGATTCTTTGGAAAGGTCCCATTAACCAATAAGCAGCTTTTAGCCATTGTAATCGATGCAGCATTAAGTCGTGGTCTGTTGTCATGGATTGTCATCTGCTGTTAAATGCATGTCTTGTTGCTTGTGTCAAATGATTAGCGTAAGCTGATGCCACATTTTCCAAATCGGCCTGGTTCCCAGGTGCTGGTGAATTAGCAGCCAAGCTGAGCTGAGTTCTGAGATTTATGGTATTTATACTGCTGCTGTACTGTGGCAGCTTTGTGCTGCCTGGGAAGCAGAGCCCCCTTCATGTGATTGGCCTTTTTCCACTGTTTTAATCGGGGGGAGAACAGGCTTACTGGTCTTGTGATGAAGACTGGAGTTTGGTGCAGAGAGAGCAGGAAGTATTTACACTGACATGGGTGCACCTTTGATAGACTTGGCATTCTTCTCTTTGGTCTTTAAGTCTCTTTCTCTAGTGACTGTAACGCCAGGTGTCAGCAGATATGTTTCCATATTTGTGTTTTTATAATGAGAGATTTCCAGTGTTAAGGACATGACATTTAAAAAATCCTTCTGCATGGACAAGCTTAGTATGAAATCGGTTTACATCATATTCATGTAACCACTTGCGTTGAATATACTCATTCTAAAAATTTATTAAAATATTAAATTTTCTAAATTAAATCAGCTTTGTGGAAGTGACATTTATGTGGAATTGCCTGCAAATGTTGTTGGCATCTCACTAGTGGTCACAAGGTTTGAAAAATCTTTCATTTCACGTTGATTCTTGGTTTCATTTCGCTTTTTGTCTGACTGTCTATAGGCTTGGAATCCTTCAAGTTCTTCAGCCCTTGTTAGGTGCTGATCTGAAGTCGGCTTTGGGAAATGTATACTTTATACTTCATGAGCAGTGCTGTGTGAATGCTATACAGTGGCACGCTTTGCTCGAGAAATAGAAACATGGCGTAACCAGAGATCACACGCCACATTCCCAGCCCAGTTGCCTAACTTAATTTCCCTGGGAATGAATGGTGGCTCAGCCTCACCCACACGGTGCCCTGCCTTTTCATTGGAGCTTTGCACACGCAAACCATACAAAACCACTTCTGTACGCTGGCATTGGCCTACGTATTTAATGGCTCTGTGCCCTTCCTTGCTATTCACTATTTTTTTCCGTGTAAAATACTTGGTATGAGAAGGCAGTTTTATTTGGAGGAACCTTAAACTGTTACCTGTCCTTGTATTACAGAGCGGATGAATATAGCCATCATGAATTATTCAGCTTCTGGTTAAGTGCTGGGCAGCAGTGGTGCCTCCCTGTGCTTGGGGCACTGCAGCAGGCCGCTGTGGCAGCATGGAGCCAGTACTGGGTGGAGCGCACAGATCAGGGGCTTTGCTAATCTGAAATCTCTGATGGCTGGATCCCTCTGCATTAAAACAAAAGCTGATCCTTGAGTGAGGGATGGTGCTTGGAGGTTGGAAAGCTGACCGATGGGCTGCTGAGGTCCCTTTGGCCATCCCATGTGGCCTTGGTTCTAGTTCGAGCTCGTGCCGTCTTGGGGCCTCTGTGCACACAGGATTCCCAGACGAGGCCAGGCCGGCAGCAGCCAAACGGAAAGCGAGGCTCTTTCCAGGGGGGTCACTGGTGTTTTTCCCATCATCTCCTGCTCCTTATTGGGACATGCTCGCAGGCTGATGCTGGGTCTGGAAACTCGCAGTGGCAAAGGTGCAGAGGGGGCTGTGTGAGCCTTTGTCAGCATAGCTGCAGATCAATATGTTTCACTCCCCCCTTGTTTCCACAAACTCAAAGTCCACTGTGATTCATTTTTACACATTCCGGCATATCTCCTGACTCTCTGCTGTCCACTAAAATGCAGAGGCATGGTGTCCATTCGTCTGAGGAATCAGACATTGGTCCCAATACTGTGGAAAGTAGTGCAGCTGGATTATGATTCTGGAATATCATCTGTCAGCAAAGTCTGATCTTTAACTACATGGAACTTTGCTAGAATGAGAATGCAGGAGGTTCGATGTGTGTACTTCTATACAGGCATTATATATGGAGGAATATGCAAATTTACATGGCAGCGTCAAAATTTCACCATATTATTTTTAACTACTTTTCTGTGGTGAAAAGTAGTGTGCGGGTTGCAAAACAGTGACTGCATTATGCATCCAGAAGCAGACGCATGACCCTGCCGGTGGCACATGTGCGTTCTGCACATCAGGAAAGTGCTTGCCTGCGTCTCATTGTGGTGGTACGTTGCATTCTTGTCTGAAGAGTCACTGCTGCTTATCTGTGATTGTCAAGCATTTTACTTGCCTGCTTTTTTTTTTTCTTTTGGACCTGATCCTGCTCTGTCATGTGCCTTGGGAAAAACCTCCCTACACACCATGACTCATGACGCAAATCTGCTGCTGTTCGATAGTTTCATTGATGGAGAGGCCCAGGAGTCTCTGCTGTCACAAAAACAATAATTATTGTGGAATGCAGGAAGGGACAATGGTACAATTCAATGCCAGAAGGTTACAAAGCAGCATGGCTGTGTTTACAAAACTACAACGCTCAGAATACATCCTATATATAATTTGTATTTGCGTAATTCTTTCTAAATGTTGAATCATTCCTTAAATGTATTATGGGAACAAAGGCCCGCTTATTTCAAGGGGCCTTTTCCTCCTTTTCCTCCTTTTTTCTCCGTCCCTTCCCACTAGCAGATGTCTGTAATTAGACCTTAAAACCAACGAGACACATGTAGCGGTGGCCACGCCTCCAGCCGGAGCTGCTGTAGTGCTACTCGGGGGGGGGGGGGGTGTGCTGACCCGGGCGCATGGACACAGAATGTTGTTGATTGCTGTGCGCCTGGCCTGGCCCGTGGTGTCATCACTCAGGGCTGAGTCACCTGCGGCCTGTTGTGGCAGGTTTGTTCTCTGGCTTACTCCGTGGCCCCTGGGCTCTGCGGTTTCCTGCCGCCGCCGGCTCAGATGACGGCGGCGTGACCCCCCGCACACCCGGTCAGGCATGTCCACGGAGGGGTAACTTAGACCCTCGTACCTCTGTGACAGCTGCACAGTGCCTCCTGCCTCAGGGGCCGTGTGTCTAATTCCTGCATTTTTCATGAAGGCTTTTCTGTATTGCTTTCCATACACCTGACTCCCTGGCAATTGGAGAGCTGTTGTTGGGGACCGGAGGGAGATGGAACCCTGTACCCTTTGGAACGACCTGTTATATATAAATATGCTTTTACAATAAATTAATATAAACAAGAAGTGCTGTGACTTATTTCTCAAGTCATTTTTTTTTTTTTTTCTTTTTGCGACTTCTGTAAACTTGCGTTACGAATGGGGACAGGCTCCCTGCCCACTGTTACCGCGGAGATGATTGTGGTGCCCCAACCCCTCTCTACAGGAGAAATGGATCCCCACATCTCCTTTCCAGGGCACTGACAGCCCACCCCACCCCTGTGGCTGATTGGCTAGTTTATACTTCTGCATAGAATGTGTGCTATAGGTAGCTGCGCAGTCGTGTACCCTGACACCTATACTTACTTTTCTTGGGAGATTCGCACTTGACAAGAGTCGTACAGGGTCTCACAAAAGGTGTGCTTGTCTGCGTTTACTGCTTTTAGTCCTAGTGTTGCTGCTGGTAATCTGGTATGTTGAACCCACCACACAGTTGTCACCGTTATGGGTGTGGATTTTATCCTTATGGAGTCGGGATGTCTACCTTTTTTTTTTTTTCCTTTTTTTAAATAACATATACTGTGGGGTGGGGTAAACATGAAGTGCACTAGGTTTGCCAATTGCCTTCTTCAGTCCTTTTTGGTTTAATGTCAGTCAGTTTTTAGACTTGGCTGTCGTGAATGTTTTAATAATTTTTAATTATTGATTTTAACAGGCTCTGACAGTACCTTGTAGATGAATCATTCTCCAGCACTGAACATGAGAACAAAGACCGTGTTTAACAGGAACCCAGTGTCAGATTACAACCAATCTGTTTGTGCAACTAATTAAATTTCACACATCCCCCACCCCATGGCCAGCGCAGAAGTGTGCTGCATCCACTGTACACTGTTTAAGGTCAGGGTTGAACCTCTGTTGCTCTCAAGTGCATCCAGAATTTCATTCAAGGTTAGTTTGTAGCCTAGATTATTCTGGTCCTCTTGGCCTATAATTAGGTTTTATTCAGGCATTTTGATTTGATTTTTACTTAAATGATTTGAAACTTATTTAAAAATAGATGTTTAGTTTTATTTGTTTAAAAAAATATGAATAAATAGACTTCTTTCTTTGGCTCCTTTAAAATGGCCTTATCCAGAGTAACATAATTATGCCCACATGACTTTGGGATGCAGCAGGAAACCGAGACAAATCTGGGGAGATAATAGGAAGAACATGAGTATCCGTAACTCTGCAGGTATAATTTTGTTACCCACTAAACCTTAACATAATCCAGAAAGGATTGAATGCTCTTGAATGAAGCAATATTTTGACCAGTAAGTTGTTCATTTTATATTCAGAAGCTGGCTGCAATTAAAATTAAAAATATAGTTGCTTTCTAGTACTTGGATGTCAAGCATTAAATGGTCACATACCATTGCCAGTACTAAATCACATTAGTCAGTTGCTGGTGGTTTTACTGTTATTGGCAGAAGGTTTACTTTTAGAAGGCTATGTTCCTTTAAGAATGTGACATGCACCCCCAACTCTTTGAATTGGTTAGCTGCCCATCTTATGCACTTCGCTAGAGTTTTCTAAAAGCAGGCAGCTTTGCCTTTGGAAATGTCTTGAATAGTTCTGTGGTTCTGCCCTCTTCCTGGCTCCAGGCCCAGGTCAGGATCTCGCCTGCGAGCTCTGGCTTATGTCTTTTCTCAAGGCCGTCCTCGTAGGAGACCTCTCCATTTAGCCACCCTGCTTCCCTCCTCTTCTGAAATGTGTGGGATCTCCTCCTCTTAGATAGCAACATGCATTTTTTTTATCCTCCATACCTATTTGCCAGTGCTTGGTAATCCTGTCAGTGTGTGACCTTGTAATCTAGTGGGTATGACTATGACAGTTGTCCTTCCTCTGCCAGTCACAGTTAAATGTTTTGGGCGAGAATACACGGACAATATGTATAGTATCGAAAAGTGTGTAACCCACACACTAATGGGTCATTTCACATTTTTTTTTTTTCTCAGTTCCGAGCCGATTCTGATACACTGCAGATGCTGATACAGATTCTGAGACGGGAGCTTTTTTTACTTTGTATAATTACTTTTATATTAAAGTTGTAAATGGTGGGAACTAAGTCATTTGGATTGATTAGGGAACGATTTGATGTCGGGAATCTTTTTTATCTTTTTTTTTGTAAACCATGATTCAATTAATGTATTATTCAGTCATGTTATTTATGTATGTATTTTTTTTTAACCTCACAAATATGTCTATGGGAACTTTCTTTGTATTCCATTAAGTCGTTAATTATCTATAGAAAGAATCAACAGAAATCCACAGAAAGCAGAATGTATGCTTTCACCTAGGCTAACTAGTGGTGCACCAATATTTAAATCTTGAGTGATAATTAATATATATAAATGTATAATATATATATAATATTTTTGTGTAATATCACTGTTAGGTAACCACTGTATCGATAATCATGATATTTTTTTCACTACAGTTTGGTCAAAACCATTCCTGCAAGTATCATTTTCTCAAATCCAAGCCCCACAAATGTTTTCACTGGACGACCTAGTTTTTCTCTCCATATTAATTACCGCAAGTGAATCCTGTGAGTTTATGCTGCTAAATGCAGATGGTGTACTGTGCACTTATAGGGTAGAAGAATTAGATGTTGCTTAAAATTTTAAGATTGGAATTTGGAAACTTTTGACAAGTTACAAATATATTTTGCAGTAAAAAACAAGTTCGATTCTTTCATTAAAGAAACAATTTATTCTTGAACATTTAGTTTAAGGGGTAGATATGAACAAGAATAAAACTATTTCAGAATTAAGACTACAGTGTAATTTTAAAGACTGCAGTGTAAATAACGAATCTTTCCAATTTAACTATATTGACATCTGATTGCTTGGTCAGCTTTATTCTCGCAGCATTATTCAATAAAATCTCCTGAATAGTAGAGACTGCATGAGACACATCTGCTTCTTCTCAAATGTGTAACAGACTCAACCTCGCACTCAAATGGATTTCCAGAGGATTAACATTTACAGTCTTTTGCTTGGCTGGTGCCGTGGCAAGTTCAGCAGAAGAACTTTATTCAGTGAAACTGAACAGAGTATCCAAGCAACAAAAGGGGCGAGGTTTGGCATGTTAAGGGGTGTGACTTGTGGGGCATGGTTTTGACCAGAATTTGTTTTGCAAAAAAAAAGATGCCAATAACCAGCTAACTTCTGAACCACTTGCCAAAGGTGAAACTTACCACACTTGCCAGTGCAGATTAGCGGAATGACGGTGTGTGTGTGTGTGTGTGTGTGTGTGTGTGTGTGTGTTTTCTTCCTTCTACCTGTGGAAAATTAAAAGATCTATGGGCCAGATTTAACAATTAATGATAAACATGTCCCAAGATGGCACTTTGCATTGAATAACGTGACGAAATTACTCATCCTCCACAACAAAAAATTCTTTTAACTGTGGTGTGGTTAATTTTGAATATTTGTTGATGCCGATATTAGGGGTTGACCGATTTATCAGCCTGGCTGATTATTGGGGGCTGATATTAGGCATTTTGCCAATTATCGTTATCTGCATTTAATTTTAACACTCGCCGATATTAAGTACAAGGTGCGCTACTGTGGCTCCACTGCCGTGTCTTCCTCTGCGCTCTTTGCTCTCGTCCTGCTGCTTTATTTAATGTCCCTCCCATAACAATCTCTGATTGGCTATGTCACACGAGTAATAGCCAATCAACGCTGAAGCCTTGCTGTCATTTACACCACACACGAGCACAGCGTGAAGCCCCAAAGAGGAGAGAGGAGTTTCAGTTGAGCATGCACTGTTGCTGAGATTGGAAGGTAAAGCTGATGTTTCCCCAAATCAAAGCATTACAATCCTACACACTTCAGTTGGCTCACGGGAGCTCTGTTTTATATATTTTTTATATATATTTTTTTTATATATATAGCCTGCCCGCTTTCCCAGTCACACCGCAGGAAATGTCAGAATAATGACCCTTGCTGTGGTGATAACGTGAGACTACGGAAGCATCATGCATTCACTAAAGGGAGAAAAAACAACATCCAAGCGTGTTTTTATGCAAGGTGCATCTCGTTAATTCTGAAAACCAGACCAGATTTTTTTTTTTCCTTAGTGAATGCAGTATGCTGCCATAGGGGTGGGCAATATGGCCAAAATATTAGATCACGATTTTTAACAGTTCAATCACGATTTTATCATGGATTTGTAACTACTGATTTTTATACTAATTATCAAATTACTAATCAGTACAAACAAGATATTTCCCTTTGTAAAAAGTCCAAATAAACAAACAAACATAATAGCTCTATGCACGCACATCTTCCGGCTTCTCGTATACCAGCAAATCAACTTCCGGTTTCTATTTGTTTGTCATAAAGCCGAACAACGAGGCTCTTTTTTACACTCCTTTAATGAAGTAAATAAACTGTAGGTTGAATAAGAATGTATTTTACAATCCATTTAATATTTGAAAATATATTTCAATCACGAATAATAAAGGATACAAGCCAAAAAAGCATATTGGCCAACCGTAGTGTGTTACGGTAATCACTAAGTGTTATTTAAACAGATCTAATAATGGTTATTAAACTTATACGGTTGTTTTCACCCCTGAAAGCAAGTGTCATGGTGACATGCCACATCAGTGCTAATGAATAACTTAACTCTGTGTCACACTTAGATTTTTACCGGCATATAGAAAATATTTAAAGAGACCCTGCTTGAGCTTAAAAGGCTCATTCTAGTAATTACAGCTGATAGTTCTCATATCTTTTAACAATGGGATATACGGGATGACTGGATATAGTGCAATACAGATGATCAATGGCAGCAGTGATGAATTTCAAAATACAGCAATTCTACCATGATACTTTATTCATCGCTATACAAATATATGGGTGGAAAACCTATTTTGAAATATTATGCGTAAACACGTTTTCAAATCAGCTCTGAATATAAGTGCATTAAATCCTTCTGCATCGGTTCCCTTTTGATAGCCTTACCTTCACACGTAAAACGTTTCCTTTACGTTTAATTTTTGTTTTCTCAGTTAAACCACAATCATTACAAACTCGTTTTTTATTAGCAATATTATTTTAAAATACTTTATTGTGCAATATTTTACCAAGGATAATCAGTGTCACAATCACCTCTGATTTTCAATTTAAGTCTGCACACATGAACATGCATGTAACTGTTTTATTACATTGCAAATTTGCAAACTACCTGAGCCCTTTGATTTGTAAAGAATTTTAGGTTTATAATGGAATAATATTGATTTGCTGTAAAATATCTTGCGTGAGAGTCAGAAAGCGTGTCATGCCAGATGTGTGAAAGTTGGCAACCCTGGGGGGAGGAGGAGGAGGATGATGATGATGATGATGATATGTTTTTCTTAAAATGCTAAATAATGATAAGGTGTTGCTGCCTTCTTACTTTTTTTATTAATAAAAAAAAAAACCCTGAATATTCGCACCTCTTCAGCACAATATCACTGTTTTGTTTTCAGGCTAAACCATAGAACAACAGTGGATAGAATGTGCCCTATAGACAATACCATGATCTCTGTGCTTTGGCAAATCGTCAAAGCATTCTAATCCTTCATGATCTAATATTGTCATATCGCACACCCCTACACTGCCATATGAGCCAGCAATGTTACCTGTAATGACAGTGTGTTAATAGCGTTATTTAGCGGCGACAGCTAATGCTGCCCCAGGAGCTTATTTGAGCTTTCACACTGCTTCTTACTTTACATTTCAGTACTTGCATTACTCATCCCAATGCGATTCTGACATATTACATATAACGTTAGCTGACAACAGCATGGAGTCTTACTACTAATTTAAATGTGTTACCAAACTCTCTTATTAAGCAAAAAGTATTAATGATACCTTTTAGCATCTATTAATTTGATTTGTCCAGGCATATGTTTTATTAGATGCTTTATTTTTCTTGCCACAGCTGCCTTATGCATACTTAAGAATCTGTAAAAAGTATATACGTTGTTTTTGTTTTATATAATGAATCATTTGCCATTTCATTTTTAAAATATCATTCACTTTAAATGGAGCAGCCTTACTCTAATAGCGGACTTTATCTCCAAATTCTCATTGCAGGTGGATGCAAAGAAAACGCATAAATGCAAATTGGTTACTTGGCTACTTCAGGGTCTTAATGATTGCTATTGTGGCTATCAAAAAAGGAGACATTTATGGGCTGCAAAAGAGGGGTGTTTTCTAAAAGCATTACAGCCGAAAGATTCTTAAGCATTAGCGAGAACGTTCTGTGCTACAAAATGGGGGTCATAAAGTGTCATAATGGAAAGATGCTCTCTGATGCGCAGATTATCATCAGCACGTTCTTCGTGAATTTTAATGAGCCTTTACCTGTCATCCTGCATTTTGGATATTTGTGTGCCTGCAGTGGTACTTTGCTCATCTACCTGCAGCACGTAAGTGCAACCTGGAAGAGTGTCTTTTGAGGAGGATTTTACCTACAAAAATCAGATGCTTTGATGCGTAGCGATGTAGAAGCGTGTATGAGAGGATCTAACTTGCGTGAGGCTGAGCCAGTCAGTGGCCAGGATAGGAAGAGGATATAACTGACTTAGACAACCGAGCGCGCTCTATCATTTTCACTGTCTCAACTTTTTAATGAATATACAGCACTGTATATACTTTAATGAGCACAGTACTGTATTTGAAAAAAACGTGATAGTGAAGCCGCGAAAGTCAAAGTGGCGAGGGACGACTGTACACGCGGTTCTTGTTTGTAGTTAACACATTTTAAGAGATTCATATTTTTACCGTTCAAATCCTAGTGGATAGGATGAGAATTTTGAGTGAAAGAATCTGCCACTCGTTTCTTCTATATCGAAAGTTTGTATTTCGAGCTTTTAGAGCCACCTTAATAATGCAAGTTTGCCTTTACAATGTTTGCATTGTGCCAAATTTTTCTTTCTTTTAATCTCAAGTTGAACTGCTCCCACACTTTCTGCCGTTGTCTCTCGCTCCCTTTCTCTCGCCCATTTTCAGTTTTCTTTTGGTGCTTCAGTTTATATCGCCCTGCACTGCTGCAGTCTGTAGATCACAAAGTGAAAAATTGAGACAGAGAATTTGCCTCAAGGATTTTTATGAATCTAATTATTCTAATTATTCAAGCAATCGTTTCAGCCTGACTTAGCGGGGGACTTCTGCTGAGCCCGGCAAGCCTAATGCATGCAGTCGTTTTTTGTTCTTTCATGGCACCATCTCATCCTTTATAGTAAAGCAAAGTGCTGCTTCTGAAAATGAATGTGAAGTGCTTCATGTGAAGTGTTCTCCTATGTGAAGATGCCCCCAGCATACCTAGGTCCACCTCCCTCCCTGAGCTCTCCATTTCATTGGGTAGACACCTCTAAACTGAGCGCTCTGCTCCCTATTTGTGTAGGAGTTTGCGGCGCTCACTAAGGAAGTGAACGTGTGCCGGGAGCATCTGCTGGAGCGGGAGGAGGAGATCTCTGAGCTGAAGGCGGAGAGGAACAACACACGGGTGAGGCTCGGAGCTGCGCCGGGCGCTGCGCGCTTAGCCGCCCGACTGCCAGCTTGTGCTCCCGGGCAGTGCCGTTGTCATCCGTGATGGTGGTGCAGCTTCACTGCAATCAGCATTTGGGTGCTCGGCATACCCAATTCTGAGCCCCCCTCAAAATTTAAGTAATCTGTACTGCAATTAAAAGGCTCATTTGTCCAAGATGTGAGCATGTGCCACCTTTCCCAGCATGCTGTGCGGCTACTGGAGTCGCTGCTGTTGGATTCCCGTCTTTGGAAGTCCATTGCAACAGTAGATTGACCTCACTCCCTTTCCTTTCTCTGCCTGTCCTGTGTGCGTGTCTGTGTACGGAGTGAGGTATGCCTGAGGGATTAGGCCTCTCTAAGAGTATGGTGGCACAGCATGCATGCTGCTGGGCCAGAGGCTGTTCTGGGGTAATCCCCTCCCTTCCTGCTGCTTGAGCAGTTCTGGCCTGGAGAGCAGAGCTGAGCTGCCCCGGCTTGGGTGGTTAGGAAAGGGGGGGTGGGGGGTGGGGTGGCGTATGCAGCCAGCTGCTGAGGATGAGGCTGGACCGCTGCCGTCAGTCTGGTTGTTACGGCTCAATGAAATCCAGCTCTACGGGCCAAACCTTCCTCTCCAGGCAGGGCGTTGTTACTTATGCGGTGTGTCCTCAGCTGGACCGTCCCTTTTATCATATCTCTGTACTATAAAATCTGTCACGACTTAAGCTGAATGTCATACAATCTTATGTACATTCTGTGTGATCTTTCATTGCTGCTGTTCAGGGTGTATGTACTGTAATTATTGGTATTCTGTGCCATCTAGGTGTCCAAAGCAGTCATATATATGTGTATGTGTGTGTGTGTGTGTGTGTGTGTGTGTGTGCACGCGCCATCCTCTCTCCCCACAGCTGCTGCTGGAGCACTTGGAGTGCCTAGTCTCCAGGCATGAGCGCTCGCTGCGGATGACTGTGGTGAAGAGGCAGGCGCAGTCTCCGGCTGGTGTGTCCAGTGAGGTGGAAGTTCTCAAGGCCCTGAAGTCTTTATTTGAGCACCACAAAGCTCTGGATGAGAAGGTAGCGGCTTTCCGCCCTCTTTGTGAAACTTTCCTTTGCAGCTTACACTTGCAGTCACACTTCGAGCTAGTCCAAGTTCAAACCTCTGAATGGTGTCAGTTGAGCAACTTGAATGGTCACCTTTCACTGTAATGGTCACAAAAACGTGTGCTGATAAACATGCTGGGGTGCCATGTATCTGGTCCTTGCAGCTTTTAGGGATTGCCCTGTGAGGCAAGGAAGTGTGCAGTTAGGGGCTGAGCTTCTGTGAAGCTAGTGTAATGAAGGTCTCCTTTCGATTTGCCCTGTTCAGGTGAGGGAGAGGCTGCGAGTTGCCCTGGAACGGTGCAGTGCCCTGGAGGAGCAGCTGACGTCGTCAAACAAGGAGGTACATGTTTGTGTCAGAATGTCCTACAGTTGGTGTGTCAAGGAGGGCCCAGTGTATCCTACAGGCCAGCAACCATATTGCTTAGGATTCAGTTCCCTGGTTGGTTTATGTCCCCCGCCCCCCCTCCTTCCCATATGTAAGAGGTGTGTTTTTTTTTTTTTTTTTTTTTTAAACACTTGGCTGGGCACCTCAGTGTATGAATTCTGTTATGACTGGTAATTTATCGAAAATACTCAATTTTCATACTTGAGTAAAAGTTCAAGTGCTACACCATAATGTTAAATAAAAGTAATAATACCTGGTTTTAAAAGTACTTTAATAGAACATACTACACATTCAAATCTATTGGCTTTACAGAAAGCAGCCTACCCTTTTAAATTCGCTCGGAGCTGGTTTGCATATAGTATCGCAAGTTAGTGCAGCACACGAAGGAACGTTCAGTCGCATGTTTTCTTTTTATTGAGAAAAGGCGACGCATGTTGCCGAGTTAGCTGGTGCAGATTAGTGGAATGACTTGTATTCTGTGGAAAACCAAAGATCGATCTACGGGCCAGATTTAATAACGGCTTGTAAATATTTCGCGGGCCGGTACTTTAACTAGTGGTGAAATGAGCCGGAAACCCTCGTCCTTCTCTGTGGAAAATGGCTGATCCTCCAGTACAGTCATCGCCATCATTTCATTAGTAGTGGTAGTGCAGCTCACTTAAGTTTTTTTTTTTTTTTTTGGATGCCAATTTCGGTATGCTAACCGATATATTGTACATCTCTGCACATTGTTTTTTCTATCTTCCTAAAGATGATAAAGAGAGAAATGTATTACTCACTAATCATGAGAGGAAATTGCAGTCTCGATTCTGAGTGTTGAAAATTGTAATTCATATGTTACCCAGAATTGTGGAGCCCTGCTTGGGTTTGTCCAATTCAATAGTATTTTTCATTCTCAGATTTTGAGGCTTTTAGAATATTTATTTGTAGGTGAATATTAGCGATTTATCATTAAAAGTACTTAATTGATATGCAGTATAGAATCTGGATTCTTATTGATATAGGCATTGATATTGATATCTATTGATATTGTGGAGTCATGTGGAGTGTTCTGGTCCTGACAACTGACACAAACTGATTCTTGGTTGGGCTTCTGTGCTAGAAACTCATGTCAGGCCAGTTGAGTATAAAGACTTACCGTCGCAGAGAACGTAGCTGGTTGGTTGAGACAAAACCTTGGTATGGATTTGTACTTTTTGTACCTGAACTTGTCTGTAATGGACTCCTTTTGTGAGTGAGTTCCCCGACACTGACTGTCACTGGTAGCCTGTTGTTTAGAGTTGACCAGGTTGTTTTTGTTTTTCTCTTCTCGCTGCAGTTGGCCTTTTTGCGGGAGCAAAACAGCCTGAAGAAAGCAGTGATAGGCGGCGGCGCCGAAGTCGGCCATGATGCCGAGAATGCTCCCAGTGCGAACGGCACGGTAAGCCTGCCGCGCTCCGGCTGGCGGCTGACCCAGGGCAGGCTTGCACCGCACTCACAATCCAAAACCTTGGCTGTTTAATCCTATGTGCTGTAGATTTGTTAGTCTGTGAAAGAAGGGGCAGTGCAGGTACAGTGCCACTACCGCCTGTCTGCTTGAAGTGCTGACACTGTGCAACAGCCAACAAGCCTGATTAATCAGCAGGGCATGAAGATCTCACTGCAGATTGTCTTTCAGTCTTAGATGTCAGCCTTGGTGCTCACCGGAGAGCTCCAGCGTGGGTGACCCTTTGGCAGTCAGGCTAAAATTTGTAAATTTGGGGCTGCAGGCTTATGACAGTCCTCAGTAGACAGTTCATGTTTAAGATCTGTGCCATGTGGTACACATTGTTAATCATGATCTGTTTGCTGTGCAAATCAGCCTTTCTGGATCTTCAATACAAACAGAATGTTTACTTCTTAGTCATGGATTATCTGCTGTGATTTTATTTTTTTTAGGCTATGGGAGTTGGGTATTCGGATATCTGACTCATTTTCGCTTGCTGTTAAAATTTTAAGCTGTATAAGTTTCTGTCTTTGGTTTTAATAGTTAATAGTTTAATTAAGAGCCTTAGGTAGTTGAAATGAGTCCTTAGAGAAATGAGGAGCCACACTGATGCTTATGAATTGCCATCTAGTGGCAGGAACGTGATTTAGAGTTTCAGTATTAATGTAAGGGTGGAACCTGCCAAAACAGATAATCTAGCTGTATTGCAAATATTCTTATTGTCAGGATATCGTATACAATTGAATAGGGCTGGGCGATCTCAGATCGCGATCATCTTGCGATTTTATGGCGCATGTGCAGTAATCACCAGGACTTAAGATGATGGTGAAACATTTGGCTGGACGCCACCTTTTTGGTACAATATGGACTTTTGTTTACGCCCACAATTTGCCAAGCAGATTAGTACACCTAAAATATTAATAAGATGCGTGTTGTGATGCCCAGAAGTTAATCTGCATAAATTTGGTGTATCCTTATGTTTAAGTTCGCTTAGCGCAGCACGCGACACACTACTGTTTTGGTAACCCATGAGTCGTTTGTGTTACGGCGCTACTCTTTGCAGTTTAAATTCCCGCATGTTTATTAAAATAAGGATAAGCCGAATTACTGCTGGGCAGTATACCGGTTCATACCGAAAACCGGTATTTATTTTTGTTATGATATGGATTTTTCTTATACCATAATACCGGTTTAAATATCCTAAACAACGCTCGGAACGTTGTGCAGCGGAAACTGTTTAAGGGGGGACCATTTTTACTTGTACACCGCTGAACATGCATGCAACGGATTACCTGCGTTATGGTGCTTTCGATTATCGGGACCAAGTCCGAGGTGCGACAAGTCACAACCAACCAATTTCCCGTTCAAGCTACACAACTGCCTTCACGAACACGCTGTTCTTTTCGTGATCTGAGCATGAAAGCTCATGGAAAGACATTTATTACTTCACATAAAAGACAGCGTGCGATTATATTCATAACTAGTAATACATTTAATATAAACTTTTTGAAATATCTTTAAAATAGAGAAGCAGAAAAGCACTTATTATTGACTGTGTAAGCTGCCATGTTTGGAATGACGTCACGGGGAATCTCGTACAAAATCCGACTTTAACCTCGGAAAAGGGGTGTGTTTCCGATAGGAAGGGATGTTTTTGTCTGAGTTGCGACTCGGAATGAGAGAAACTAGCGCAGGATTAGAGTTACTGAGCGGTGAAAATGAACAGAGAAGCTGTAGAAGACGCAGAAGAACTTTTGCTGAAAAAGGAGCCGTGTCTGTTGTCTGGAGATATTTCGGTTTTAAATGGTCGGATGTGGAACAGACAACTATTTATTGCAAACACTGTCGAGCTAAAGTTGTCGCCAGATTGTTTTACATTAACAGTGTAGTTGGTTTCCAAAAAATATTTACTATTTATTCCTTTTCTAAGACTTGTTCAGTGTAATACAACTCTTGACAAGCACTTCTGGATATTTTACTAAGTCTAAATGCCTCTTTGGATGCTTGAAAATTTTAGTTTTTAAGTTGTATGCAAAATTTGTTCAATAAATAGGTTCTATATTTTCAGTGCAACTGTCATGAAGTGCGATTCCTTCTCTTCATTAGTGCCACCCGCTTGAAAACTGTTTCATTTTATGGGGCCATGCAAACCTGTATTACCTGTGTGCAAATTATTTTTTGTACAATGTATTATTCTCATGACAGTAGAATAGGTTATTCCTATCCAGTCTACTGCAATAATTGAAGTGGAAAATATGATGCATGGGGAAAAAAATACTGTTGAATACTGTGAAACTGTCATAATTTTGAAAAAATACTGTGATATCGAATTTTGGTCATACCGCCCAACTCTATGCCGAATTTATATACACTCACCTAAAGGATTATTAGGAACTCCTGTTCAATTTCTCATTAATGCAATTATCTAATCAACCAATCACATGGCAGTTGCTTCAATGCATTTAGGGGTGTG
>JAODKN010047960.1:0-19559 GCA_026774425.1 Petrocephalus zakoni
TACCCAGCCCTAACCTTAACCATAAGTAACACAATAAAATATGAGAGTTTTGGCATTTTTAGTCTTTTGATTTCAGAGACAGATGTTTATAAAATTGAGTTTATCCTTATGGGGACCAAAAAATGTCCCCACAAGGTAGAAAATAACTGGTTTTTATCCCACTGTAGGGACATTGGGTCCCCACAATGTAATATAAATATGTCCACACACGCACACGCACACACACACACACATTTTTACCTCTCCTGTGCTAAAGTAGGTGATACCAACATACCCTATTCAGAACTGCAAACAGCCCAAAGGCCAGGCTTGGTTCAGCACCGCGGACAGCGGCGGTGCTCTGCTCGGATCTTTAGATTCTGTTCAGGGGAGACAGAAGGATACTCCAGTGCTGAATTATATCCCATTGATTGCCTCCCCCACTACAGGTTGTGGCTCCTAGGCCAGTAGGAGGCTGACAGAATACTGACCTTTGAAGAAAGAAAGAGTTTCAGAAACCTACTTCAGTTTTTGGTCTGTTTAAAAGGAGAACAGATCTGTTGGGGTGGGGGAGTGTGATAGTGACAGAATAAGCTAAACAGATTGGCTAGCTCTCGGGAATGGCATCGTGGTTCTGGTCTGAGTTGGGGGTAAAAGGAAAAAGAACAAACAAATTCATACATAATGAATGGAACAATGGGCAGGAGACTCCAATCAGCATGTTAAAGCTGGCCTGGACCTCATTGCAGCCAAGGCCCACTGCAATTCTCACAGAGCAGGAAGTGACATCACAGTTCTCACAGAATCCTCCATATAGTGGAGTTACTCTGGGTTGTTTCACTTCAGCGGAATGTCACCCCTGGATGTAATAGCAGAAGGTAAGCAAAATCCATGTAATGCAAGATACTTCTCAAATTTTGCTGTACTTCCCAACCCAAAAACCTTTCAGCATAGCGTGCTGATACCTCTCTGCATTCTAGAATGGCACTGCCTGTCACCTTCTGTCTGATGTATCTGCAAAATGACTGATTTGGAAAAGTTAGGTAGCATAAAATGCGAGCTACCACAAATTGCTATCTTTATGAACAGGAACGCTGCAAAACTGCAGGATGTTCCCTGGACTGGATCTGCAGACCCTTTCTGGGTGACGTCTATGACAAGGGCTGGCGATAAAGAAATGGGAAAAAAACTGTAATTAGTCACCCAGACCACGCCGGCTTTCCAAACTTAGGTTGTGGGCAGGCATGGATCACAGCTGTTTGATCTTTTCAAGGTTGAATCCGCCTGCCATGCCTGAGAAATCCCGAATAACCATACCTCCCACATTTGGAAGTGGCGACCGAGATGTCTCTGCGCCTCTGCCTGACTGCATCACCATTCATTGCTGTACACAAAGATGTAATTGAGATGATATCAGCACAGGCAACACAAGGCTGAAGAATGTTGTCCATTAATCAGCAAAATGTTCCCGTGCCCTATGCAGACCAAACAGAACTGTACTAAATATTTATAAACCAAAAGGAGCATCGATGGCCGACTTAACTGGGCTGCTTCTGGCGGTAAAATCAAGACTGACCCAAGTGATCCAGACACTGAACAAAATGAGGCATGAGAAATGTAACAACACCTTGTGAATTGTTTACTCAAAATGAATCAGGTCCATCTGGTTAAGATGCCAACACATTGGACAGCCGCACTCACTGTGTGATTATAAATCTACTCAAAATCAAGCATTTCAGCCAGTGCTTAGTTCTCTAGCTTGGATAGGTATAATGGGCAGGACTACAATGCCTGGTGGAGTTTGTGTGTTGTGTTCTATGAAGCCAATGTGTACAAGGGAGCCCACATACCGAATCTCCTGCTGGATAATAGTTTGTGCTTTTTTGCTCCAGAATAAACTAAGCCTTACAGGGGATTAGACAGGATTGGGTGTTTCTGGCGAATTTAGTAGCCACCCTGTCCAAGCTTTCTCGAGGTCAACATCGAATATCTGAAGTGCATTTCAACAGTGTGTCGGCTGACTCTCGTCTCCTTGATTTCCCTTAAAGAGCCCTTGCCATTTAGAGGGAAATGTAGATATAGATGTAAGGAGCAGCACATGCTCCTTATCTTCGGATGGATATTGTTTTTTTCCGGAAGTGCTCTGTGCAGGTCTTGGTCCTGGAGCAGAAGATCTCACAACACAAACTCAAGTGAATGGATCTTTGTGCACAGGTGTAGCACATATCAAACCTTATTCTTAAATGTGCCTGGACCATCATCCCTTTGTTGCTCAATAAATCCTAAGACTCACTATGATCATAATTCATTCACCCTGGATGGACTGGGGAACCTTCCAAACTAAAACTCATAAAGGGCTGATTTCAGCCCCGGGCTTCAGGCGGTCCGTGACCCTGTCCTGGATAGCAGGCGGAAGACAGATGGACGGATGAATAATTATTCCTCATTTTTCTATCTTACAAAGCACTGATCTTAAACTTCTGTTAAAGCTGCCTGATTTATGTCTGCACCAGTGTCCAGGGAAAGGATATCAGCGATTAACCTTTGAAGTGCTTCAGTCTCCTATGGTGTATCCAGTGAACAGGTTATGATGACTTGCTGGAGAAGCATTTCCCAGCGGCTACTCAGAGCCAGCGACTGTGTGCCTGCATCACCTTCAGCTGTGTCCTCACTTACCAATAGCAATCAGAATTAAGCATACGTTGCTCTGAGCAAGTTTCTCCACCACAGGATGAGGAACACCAACCCTAGACTGCTTACCAGAGCCATGTACGCAGGAAGTAGCGAAAACCTTGATAAATACAAGTGATGGGGCCCTGATGATTCCTACCCTGCAGGACATTCAGGGTAATGCACACATTTTTCCACCACTGCTTTTTCAAAACCTAAAGTAATAGATAATGGAAGGTCACTGTTTCCGGCCCTTGGTTTTTCCGTAGCGATTCAATTGAATAGATTCTGTATTAGTGGTGTCACAAAGATGCCATTGCTGGGTTGCTGTTTGGGTACGTTTGGTGGGCAACAGTGTTTGAATTGAGTGAGAGGTCTTGGGTGGGGGGGGTCTAATGAAGGGTAAAAGTTAACCTGTGAGGGGATGGACATTTTAAAAGGGGGTCTATCAAGTCATTAATGAATGGATACATTTACTCTGTCTCTGTTGGGTGGGTAGATCGTTTTGGGGGGCAGTTGATCTGTGTCCCACACCCATGTCTCCTGCCTCTAGTCCTTGAACAAACCAAATCCACATAAATGTACGTCCCCTACAGTGGTATAAGTTAAATATTGATGGATAAGAGATAAATTTTTACACTCAAAAACCCAAACTGCTTACTACTTTATACTTTTAAGAGTGGGCCAATGATTTAATGTGAGGGTGTTTCCTCTAGGATAGCAACCTACAGTAGGACGTAGCATCACCAGCATCTTTTAAGAGACACTTCCATAGTGAGAGGGACACGTGAAATCAACTAACTTTCCTATGACAGCCATGGACCACTCCCAAAGAGATGTCACCAGAGGGGTGATGGTGGGGACGTGTACCCCCCAGTACTTAAGTTGTATTCATTAAACCCCCCCCACCCAATAAAGAGCATCTGCATTTAAATTACTTAGTTGTGTTCCTCCCAGTATAGAATTCTCTCCTATGCCCTTGTATGTGTCTGCTACTTATAACTGAAAATAGATTTTTTTTTATCCTGACATCTGTATGTAGTAGATTTTTATTGTACATTGTTATTATAGATCTAAATTGTTCCTAAATTGTCCCTCCCTAAATTCTCAAAAAAATCTATAATCTAAAATTAAACTGATTTACTTTGAATTAAGAAAATACAGGATTGGTTCCTCTATGCTTTTCCTTGTTGGTGACAACACACCGAAAAACAGAACTTGTTCCCTGTGCTTCACTTGGTCTAGTTATCAGTCAACCAGGACCAAGTCGAGCAAAGAAAACAGCAGCAGTAAATATCAGAAAAAAAAAACACTAAAGGAAACCAAAATCAAAGAAAAACAACTGTCAATAAAATTGCAGACAACCTCTGAGGTGCAGTGTGAACGTGTCAAAATCTGCCATCCGCAGAGAGCTGATATAGCAGAACTGCAAGGGCTTCAAAATGCAAAGCTCACAGTTTACAACATACAGAGGCGATTATAATTTACTCGGCGCAAAGGAGAGCCTGGCTGGGTTTGGATCAAAGTGTCATGCTACCTCACGGCGGTGACGCGGGGAGGGCGCAGTGGCAAGGAAAGTGTCTGTGGCGACACAAGGTCATTTTTATCGTCGACATGGACATCTTTAGTATGAATTTTTTACAATATAGAATTCCTACATACACATTGGTTCTTTCCCTACCATCCAAAGTAAATGTATATCTCAAATGATGATTTTGGTTGAGTTACACTGCTGTACAGACAACTCATACTTACGAACGCCTGTTATATTAAAAATTTGTGTTAAATGTAATGGTTCATAATTGTGAACTCATATGCTACTTTGTGGCACCCCTGAAAACACTGCATGGCTTCAGCAGTTGGTTTGCTTGTGATACAGTATCTTATGTAGTTACTTTTATAATTACCATATAATTATTATGTCCTGCATTATTATTTTACCTATTTACCTATACATTCGACTTAAAGACAGGCTTAGGGAATGGATCTCATTTGTAACCTGGGCACGGCCTGTACAGTAAATTTAGGTTTGTGTAAGTGGCTTTACTGTTTACAGTGTAATAAGTGTAGCAATATTAGTGTTTTGGACAGCGAGGTATTTCGATGCACTTCACTGTAAGGCAATATTTGCTTAAATGCAGGCAAATGAGATGTGAATGGAGAGTTAATACTCATCTGCTGGTCTGGTGGAGTTTTCACTATTATTGGCCAGCTCTCCCACAGTGACAATGATCAAGAAGATCGCTTACCAAACTGAAGTGATTCTCACAGGAGAAAAATTGGATAGTATTTCAGGGGCCAAAGTTGGATTTATCCTTCTGTCACACCCAGGCGACGTCGTTCGCCTCTTCAAAACAGCCCAATTTGCCACATAAAATAGGCTAAGACATCAAACTTAGTGGTGTGTTCGGCTTCCATTCTGCTGTATTGTGAGTTCTGCCAGCCTTCCATGCTGCAGAAATTAACATTCGACTCTCTGTCTGATGCATATGACCACGCATAAGCAAAGCATTGACATGCAGCACGGACACCCCGCAGGGCCGAGGCAGTTACAGGCCACTGGTGGCAGTCTGTGCTCAATTCTGCTAAATCTGCAGAGAAGTGAAAAAGAAATGCACCTGCAGCAGGGAGGTGTCCGTCTGCTTTCCGAAGGGAAAAGGGCATTCCACCAGCATTCCTTACACTTCTCATTTGATAACCGGTTTTGGTCAACGTTTATAAATTCTTTGGAGATTTAAAAAGCATGGAGCACTGATCTACAACAGGGAATCTTAAGAGATGAAGGCATTTAAGATAAATTATGAGATAAGCACGCTGGTAATAACCAAACATGACCTGACATCACGTGAGCCTGAAAACATGGCATTGAAATGACAGCCCTCAACCTCACACTCTGTCTCGTTAACGCCAGCCTCAGCGTGCAAGCTCCATCTAGCATTGCAATCTGCAGGTTTGAGGAAATCGCAGGCAAGAATGCGGAGAATGAGCAGAATGACATCATGCCTTGCATCTACTACCGTCTGCGTTAAATGGGCTTATAGTGGGATTATCTATACGCAAGCTGCTCCTAAAACAAATCAGACAAATGTTATGGAAATGCAATATGTGCGGAGGAATTGCTTTAGAACGCCTGTAGGATTTACCATGGAGCTTGACAGTAGTAACACAGAGCAGTTTTTGGTTTTTCATGTATATATTTTTTGCTGTGCCAAATGTTTCTGTTGTGGGCGGAGTCAGTGCAAAAGAAAAAAAAAAACACGCACGGGAGGTTTCTTGACCTGGAACTGTACACGACAGAGTTCTTTATAACCGCAGCATAGCTGTAAGACTACTGAAAATCCACATCCCCGCTGATTCCTTACCCGACGACCTGGCTGTCTGGAGATATGACAGACATAAACGAGGGCGAGGGAGAAAAGAGACTGGAAAATGGGAGGAGGTACTCTCTCTTTTCCATTTTCATTAAGTTCTTTCCTCCAGCACACTCCGGTCCCCATCATAGCCAGTCCGCCCGCGACCCGCCTCGGATCCTTCGCCACTGCAAGACCTGTGCATGCCCGAGACGGTGCTGGATGTGACCCACACTGTTCCGGCCATAAATGCATGGAGAAACCGAGTCATGTGTACCACGAAGAAGGCGGGGTGAGATGTACACAGCCAGCCTCGTGGGGAAAGATAAACCGTCTATTAACGGAGAGAGAACTCCAAAAAAAGAAGCATGGGCGAGACAGACAATTCCTCTGTTTCTGTGGGCACCACTAGGATAGTTAAATCCAGTAGTGAATGAGATGTAGACTGGGGAAAGATATGAATCTAAATATGAGGCTGATTTCTGGGCTGATGTGCTGTCTGAGAATGGTATGTCAGGAAGGTTTGAACAGATGTTTAAAATGCTGTACTCCAGTGCTGAAGTGAGAAATAAGAAGTAAAAGAAAAAAATAAAAAAAACTTCCTTCTTGATTATACTGAATAAAAATTGCGATTTACTACTTACACAAACTACTCACAGCAGAAACCGATATGCATTTCGGGTGCACTGCAATTTGACCCCCCTGGCTGGCTGATTTATCTGATAATGGGTTTGGACCATTCACTGGATTACGTAAAAGCATTATATAAAAGGCCCCCCCCCCCACTTCTGATATCGTTCTGATATCTTGAAAATCGTGAGAGAAATTTTATAGTTTTCACTTTAAGAATATAAACGTGGCCGATTAACATTAAATCACTGCACAAAATGCATAATCGTTTCTATACTTGAAAGGAAAAACTGCAGTTCATATTAGTATTCAAACAACCAGTTAGCTGCCTTGTTGCGCTCTCTTCATCGACACCCTACAGGCAACCACTTCCTGAGTGGTTGAGTTGCCAACATCCCATCCTTGGTCAGCAAGCTAGCTCCACCCGAAGATCCCTCCGCAACATGAAAATAAGTGTAACTTTACACATCTGTTGTGTGCAGTGTGGGAATCTACCATACTGGATAATGTTTTATTTTCGATCTCAGTTGGTAGGAATGTAGCCCTCATGGTGTCTTTCAATTGAAAAGCTAAGATTGTTAGGTTTTTGCAAGCATTTGTTCCTGGTCACTCGTTAGAAGTGAAGCCTAGCTGCACTTACCTAGCTGGCTCCTTGAATGCTGTATGTTTGTGAGGTATATGAGAAATCTTCCACATTTGTATGTTGCTTTGGATAAAAGTGTCAACTAAATAGTTAAATGCAAATGTATATATATTGACTTTTTACACTGTTTCCACCATTGCCTTTGACAGTGGGGTCTTTCGCAGCTACAAAAACTGCTTCAGAGTAAATGATGGATACATATGTAAAAAAATCATTGTTCAACACTCATTTCCCACCTTAGATGCCTGTACAGCCCTGTTATGGAAATGCAATATGTGTACAGTTAAATATAAGACATGCTTTTGGCAGAATAGACTTCAGCAAGCTGTTTTTTAACTGTTATTGGGTGCTGGAGGCCCTGCACAGGCCACACTCTGGTGTTGTCTGTCTGGAAATGGGATTCTGAGGAAGTGACACAGAAAGATATGGAGGTTATGGCATATCCATATACCGCTGGGGAAGACAGAGACACACTGAGTGCTGAGTTGTTTCAGGATCTCCTGTAGCTATCAGGTACATTCTCAAGTCACTGAGCATCAAAGCGTTGCACTTCACCCCCCACAGTGGCTGAAGAGCATCACTGCAGCTCAGCTGCGGTAATGTTCAACCACATGACTCCCCTCCCGTCACTTATCTGGGTCTCAAAGAATTTTACCTACCCAGATTTGCTGCCACCTACAGGTAATATGGAGGACTGCATGAAACATGAAACACTTAAAATGTGCTTACTTTTTAAAGATTAAAAATCTAATGAAACCCTCTATTTCCCATATTTTCTTGGTGCTTTATTTTTATTTTATTCATTTAAATATGTTACTCTGAGGAAGAAAAATGTAAATAAGTTCAAAATATACTTATTCTTGGCCACGATCAACAGAGGGGTGGTAATTTTAGGAGTATTAGATGAAGGACAGATATTAACAATAAAAAAAAATACCCCCCCCCCCGCATAAAATAAACAGGCATCAATGACAGCCCTTAAACAACAAACTTTGTCTAGCAGAGGAAACTTTGTCTGCTTCATCTCTCGCTGGAAGGTCAGTCACACTCCTGCCTCCTTCCTCTGGCTCTGCCCTATGTTACCCAGCTTCTGCTTCAGAATCAGAATTCTGATTCTGATTCTGAAGCAGAAGCCGGGTAACATAGGGCAGAACCAGCGAAAGATGAAGCAGTCATATGGTCATATGCCTTTCATAAGTCAAGGCCTGAAGTACCAAGCTGAGGGACTGCAATATAAACAAACTGCGAGAATAATGCAAAAAAGTCAAACCAATGACATGTTGATTCAACACACTGCATCTGCCCTTTACGTGTTTTCTGACCTTCGACTCACGCTTGTAAAAAATATTAAGTAAATGCAAGCTGCAGTGCCACTAACAATTGATAACGATTAATTCAAACTATTGCACATGCGACTGAGTACTATTCCAGAAATGAAAATTCTGTCTTTTTTCAGTCTAATTTTTGCCATGAAAGAAACTAACTGCAGGAATGTGGTGTGTGCCAAAACAAATATATTACATAATATATCATGTCAGTCACTGTTCTGGTCCTGTAAGTACTCACGCTAACAAAAAAATATATAATGGCGTTAAAAACAACGAATGGCCTGAATGGATATATCGTTAATAAATCTCTCACCACAAAGGCAGGTCTTTAGAACTATTAGTGAGAAAGAATTCAGCAAGGTGCAAGTTAGACCAGGACCAAGTTCTGAGGTCCCAGGTCTGCATAACAGCCCATATCGAACTCCAGTGATCTTTTCCACTAGTAAAAACAATACATGATAATATACTTGAGAACAGCAAGTGAAGATACAGATACATCTGGCTCATATTCACCTTTTGAAGTGTCAGAACGTATAATAATGCTCATTTGTTCTGACTGGGCAAGTATCATTTTTCAGGCCGTTTGTCCTCGGAAAAGGTGAAGTGGTGACTCAGCAGGCACAAGTCTAGGGTCACGGGTGCGAGTGCAGCCCCAGGTCTCTGTGGGCGAGTTTGCGTCCTCTGTCTGCGACTTTGCATTCTCTGCCTGTGAGTTTGCGTCCTCTGTCTGCGAATTTGAATTCTCTGCCTGTGAGTTTGCGTCTTCTGCCTGTGAGTTGTGTCCTATTCTCTGGCGCTCAGGGGCACATCAGCCAGGCAGAAGGGCTGCTTCTGTAGCCTCCAGGATCAACTGTGATTCATTAAAAACCAAAAGAAGCATAAATGATGAAATGATGTTATTCTCACATTTTTCTTGGGTAAGAAATGAAGGGCACCAGCAACTGGCCACATCGACGTCACAAACTAGTGTAACAGCATTGCGGCTTCTCCATTCTCATGGCATTCCCGGAGCCCACCTCATAATGAGTTTGATTAATAGGGATGTTTCTTACAATTACCACAGATACTCTCAGAGGAATCTGGTGAAGTCCTGGGTTATCCAGGGTTAAAGCTCCAAAGATTTCAACGAAGTTTTACTGACACTAGGAGGAATGAGCCATAATAAATGAGACTCGTCCACTCAAGCTGTTCATCATATAAGAAAGAGGTGCTGTGGAGGAAAGGACGTCAGATACTCTTCTGGGCACCATAAAGTATGCTAGAATTTTCAAGAACATCATCAGAAGTATCTCTAGCAACATATTTGTCATGAAGAAGGCATCAGAGACAAAAAGAAACGTGAATGACTCACTGGAGCTCTGCTTTACACATTATTATTGTATATACACAATGGAACCAGTACTTATCAAGAGAATAAAATGTGTAGCAATTCCTGGGGTACCTTGGAACACAGTCATAGTTTTCTATTGATCTAACGATTGAGGAATATTAGCTTTTTATAAAACTTTAATGGTAATTCCAGTTACATCTCCTACCTTTGATAAATTACAATGACAGTAACAAAGAGGAATAATCAATGCAGGTTATTAGGTTGAGGTCTTGGGATGATTAAACATTGGCTTCATGGATTATCAATATTCAATAACGCGCTGAAGTGGTCATCCAGTTAAAAGAGATTTAGCCGAATGAATTGGAATCTCATTGTTGTTAAGTCTTCTTCACACCATGCTGTCGAAGCATTTTACTCCGCGATAGTCTTGTAATGGTGTCCCAGTAATCACACTAAATAATAGTGATTACTGCTTAAATGCTAACTCAACACACTAAGGTTACACAGCTACAGCAGAACAGCACACAAACCCTTTACCGCAGTCAAAAAGACACACGAGTGGGCCACCCCCCACAGGCCCCATTGGAAAGCGCTGCCAAACCTGTCCATAGGCAATAAAATACATGTGTTTACAGAAACATCATGGACTTCTGGCTGGACAATGATACTACACTAGTGAGACAACAGAAGAATATGAACTAAAAACCCAAACAAAGGGGGTGCACACCAGACTGCAATAGAAATACAGAATTTAATTCCTCAATGGCAAGATATTCTTTCTTCTATCCATCAATCCATCTGATGCATGCTATTTATCTGATCAAATCAAAGTGAGTCTAGATCCTTTGTTTTTTGCAACCCATTTTTTATTGGGGTTCACTACAATGCACACAAAGTGACATCAAAACTGTTCAACTTACATAAGTCTAGATCCTTGAACATATTCAGTTCTTAATTATTTTATGCAGATTTCCTGAAAAAAGGTATATATATAAAATTCAGATCACAGAATGTATGATCTATGTATGATCTTACTTGTTACTTTGAACTTATTACTTGTTAATTTGATCATACTTGTTACTTTTTTCGTGGCATGATAATGCTCATACATTCAATTTCAGCATTTATGTTTAAATATCTTAGCCGTCTGTGAAATTACAAGCAGAAAAAGCCGTCATGAGGATTTTGTAGTGTGCAGGGTACAGTATGATTGGATTTAGTCATCAGACAAAATAATTCATTTTACTACTCATACATTTTTTTGTAACAATCTCAAGTTTTTTTTTTTTCTTCAATTCACTGCAACAATTGAAATGAGAAAATGTTTCAAATAGCATATATCCACAAGGCAGTCATGCAAATTCCTTTACAACAGTGCACTTACATTACTCATTCAGGCTGGGTTATAGATTGAATTACGTGCTGACAGGGCAAGTTTGAGGCAGAACCGTGAAGCCTGCCCTTGGGAAGGAAGAAAGCGAGGACGTACGAGAGGGGAAAAGGGATTCAGCTTTTTCCAAGTAGGGCAAAACCATAGACTCGACTAACATGATGTGTGTTTTCTCTACAGCACAGCTGGGAAAATTCATTCAGCCTGCATCAGTTGGGGACCAGGGCTGATTTTCAGCATACCTTTAGGGAGAGTAGAGCTGCTAAATCAAATCTTCAATAATTAAAAAAATTGCCAAATGCACGTGGGTGAGAAACTGAGCTTTTCTGCAGAGAGCTCCTCCTACTCCCTGCTGTCTACATTAGGGCTAATGTACTGAGAATTGTAATTTATGATTAAGCTTTTTGAACTGAACTGATTTGAATTAAACCGAACTGTGGTGGAGTGGAGGAGGAGGTGCCACTGATGATGTATTAAGTTATATGGTTTAGCATGTATAGTCACTTATATATGTTTATTTACATACACACACATACATACATATATACACTCAATAAAGTATGGCTCTATTTTAATTTTTGACTGTCTGATAAAGAGAATGCCGGAAAGGTTGTTTTTTTGTAATCGTATGTGTCCAGTCTGTTACTTCTTTATTTATATAGTGCATTTATCTGCATCACTGGTATAATTATAAGCTTTTCTGACTGACTGCCCTTTCCATGACATCCTTATCTAGCTACAACTGTGAAAGCAAACATACTTTTTAAGGTGTCAGCATTTGCATGTTTATCGATTTGCAGTCCATGATCCTCATTTATGAAATGTTCTTGATCTTAAATTTTGCGTACAGTCAAATCCTCACCAAAGTTCAGATATATAAAAACTAGTGATGCAACGATCCAGTGTGCCCACAGTTTGGTTTTTGGGCGACGGTAACGGTTCAGTTTCGGTATATTAATGTTATCTTACACTGTAAGAAAAGTAAAAATAGGGTGCAATGTACCATGCTAATATGAAGGGATTTTCCATCTAAAATTTTCACAGGTGTTTTACCCTTTAATTTGAATTTCGCATTGCATTGTGGGAGCGAGTACATCCACTAAATTTAACAAAAAAAAAATCCGTAAAAAACGGAAAATGTTCTGGCAGAAAATTACCAGTACATTATCTGTTTTTTACAGATTTTTTTTTTTTTTCAGTGTAGCTCTAACAGGTTCTTTGATTTCAAATCGACAAGGTACTACTACTCACACTTGCAGAGACAATATTAAATGTAAGAATAATTAAAGGCATGACAATCACACAATTTATTATAAAAATGGAACACATCATACTTACAAAACCAGGCAATATTAAATATAGTAAAGTGCAATATAGAGTAATGTGAAATGTTTGTCTCAGGTCGATTTCAGCTTCACTCCTAGACAGAGGTAAAGTTAGTTTAATGTTCAACATTCATTTGACATTCAAAATGCAAACCTATTACGTGCTTCAACCATTTCAGTAAATGATCACAAGGCTTTTTTTTTTCCAGTTAAAAATGGTGTATATGTGTATATAAATCTATTATGCTCCCTCACCATGTGACCTCATGATGTCAAACCAACTGTGTAGCATAGAGACTAATGATCAACTAAAGTTGATCAGTCGTAACTCAACGATTTATGGTATCAAAGGAAATCTTTTTCGTTTGTCTGTTTGTTACGGGAGCGCATTGCATTTACAAAAGAAAACAAATTTCGATACCGTTTCAAAAAAATTGTCTAAGTGGAAATTTTGAAAAACAAGTCTTGTGGCACGTGAAGGACATTAGTCTCTGTGTTGCACAGTTGGACTGATATCATCTACTGAAATGGTTGAAGCGCGTAATAGATTTGCATTTTGAATGTCAAATGAATGTTGAATATTAAACATTCCCTCGGTCTGAACTTTTGGTACTTTATTGTGGTACCAAAAGTGCCAAAAGTACGGGACTTGCTGTGGTGGAAAAACCCCCATACTTAACACTGAAGATGTCACGCTTGCGGCAAGATGAACGACCCATGACTGCGGCTGCTGGGTTTGAACCCCTTCAAGGGGCGTTTATTCACAAGAATAGGGGGAAACACGGGAGCAAGAGTGATAGCAAGCATATAAAGCATTGACAATACCCGACAAGGGGAACAGGACACAGACTCACTAAAATACGGCAGGTCATCAAGGGGCAAACACAAGGCAGCTGTACAGAGCAAACAAGCGGAGAAAAACACGAGGCAAAGCACAATGAGGGACAGGTGCGGCGAATCAAGCCCCGCCTGAGGGCAAAACAAGGGAAAAAACATGAAGGGCGGCGCTGAGGGTGACACCCACACAGCGGATTTCTAAGATGATGGTGCCTTTTCAAATTTCTTTCTCCATTTCGCGTTCACTCACCATGGTCATGCAACCGGGAAAAGTTTTGTTTACTTTTCCCTCACTTCTCCAGCATTTGCATTCAAAGCGCTGATAGGCTCCTTGGAAATTCAGGGAAATTATGATTGGTTATGGAGACACTCTGAGCAGAGCTACAGAGAAAACACATCCCCCTGGTCCTAAACAGT
This sequence comes from Petrocephalus zakoni, assembly GCA_026774425.1. Lineage (NCBI taxonomy): Eukaryota > Metazoa > Chordata > Actinopteri > Osteoglossiformes > Mormyridae > Petrocephalus > Petrocephalus zakoni. Next base: position 13,900 of record JAODKN010047960.1, read on the forward strand.
CTTGATTATTTCCAAATGTACAGAATGCGTGCACAATGACCACATTTTAAAAATGGAAGTTTAATGTATTTCGGTTCACCTGGGTGTATCGAACCGAAAAGGACGTACCGAATGGTTTGATAAAGTACCAATAGAAATTATCTTTGATGTGGAAAAGTACATCAAGTTCAGACATGGCGTAAGCGCTTTTCCTTGTGGCAATGTTGGAGTACTGCAGTTGATCAGAAATCTAAAAGCACCAGCATGTCCTCTGCTGCTTGATTTTACATAATAATAACAATTGACACCAATGCTGTGCTGTCCTTGTGTGTTATTCTTTTTTGCATTTCGGCCAGGTACAGTAATTGCAATGCTGTACCAGAAATGTAGATTGGTAGTATCTGAAGTACAGTATTGTTTGTGTAAAATACTTGAGGGCTGTATGCCACTGTTGTTTTATTTTATATAATGCTCAAATGAAAAAGGGGTGTATGTTGAAGTACATGATCTTAACTATTTTTTTTTATTGTGTCAAAGATTTGAGTATAGAAAATCATGGAATTACCAAATTTCTGGTATTGTGATATCCCTAATAGTGACATCACTGGAAAGGCAGGAAGGCAGAGGGCGGGGGAGAACGGGGAGCCCGAAGGAACCCCAACGGCCGAGGGGAGGCAGCCGCAGGGGCAGCAGGTGACCATGAGGCAGGAGTAGGAGGGGACCCCGAAGGTGGCGAGGAGGGAGACGGAGGAAAGGGCGACAGAGGCGAGGAGGAAGCTGAAGGGGGCACCCAAGCAGGTGAGAAGGGAAGCATAGCCGCAGCAGGCGACCGCGCAGCAACAACCGGTGAAGGTGCCACCAACCAATGAGGTTGAAGGGGAGACCCCGCAGGCGACCGATGAAGCGTCGCAGGCAGGGCTGACGGTGACCAAAGAAGCATCGGAGGGGGACCCGCAGGCGACTGCCGAGCAGGAGCCGGAGGACCCGAGGCACCCCCGAACCACAGACAGGGAGATCAAAGGTGAGCCGGGGTGCAGGGTGGGCGGGAACCGACCCTGTCGCAAGTGTCCTTTTCCCTTCCTGGAAATGGAAAGGCGGGACCACCGCCAGGATCTGCCCCGCCGTGAGGGTGGCAGAGGATTGGGTGGGACCTCGGGTGCAGAAACCTCGAGGGACTGAGCGGGAGCCGGACGACAAGAAGGACCCCGGCGAGGAGACCCAGGTGACAAAACGGGCCCCCGGCGAAGTGGCGAGCAACGCTTTTAGGAGCACACTGGGCGCAGATGACACCTTTGTTCCCCGGTCCCTTGGCCCCTTGCTTGTCTCTGGACTGAGTGGGGACACTGGGCGATGAGTGGAACACAGCAGTGGCGGACCACTGCTGGAGCAGTAGTCCGCCAACAGCAGGAGCAGTGGCAGCTGCAGACACCTCCTTTGGCCCAGGTATGGCCGCAGATCTGGATGGTGTCTCTGGGAGCACTGGGAACAGGGCACGGCAGGGACCTCAGGCAGCGAAGCGGCGGGCGTGGCAGGTACCTCCAACAGCGAAGCGCTGGGCGGGGCAGGGATCTCCTGTGGGCGATCTCTCCGCAGGCTAAGCAGCTCTCTCAGAATTGCCTTGATCGGGTCCAACGCTGAGGAGGAGGAGTCTGGGGTGATTGCCACAAACGCCTGCTGCAGGCGAGCCAGGGACTGGGCAGCGTCGAGAGCGTCTCGCACCGCCGGGTCATCCGCCAGCTCCCACCACAGCCCCTACAGGGCGAAGAACTGCGCCACCCAGGTCTGCGGAGAAAAAGCAGTTAATTCCGGTGCGGAGAATGCACCTGGGAGATTCAGGAACGCACGCTCCACAGGGAGGTCCGGGGAAGCGAGGGCGGTGTCCAGCGTGAACATAGCTGAACATAGCAGAATCGTGAGGGGCTCCTCCCGACATGCAGCAGGACAGACAGCGGAGAGATAGACGACCCCTAAGGAGATCGCGGGAACAAAGGCAGGTGCCACACGAACAGGAGCAGACGCCATAGGAACAGGAACCATAGGAACAGAAACCAGCGCTTCAAGTGCCGGCCTTCCTGGAGATTTTGGGGATTCTGGCGTCCTCCAGAGCCAGGTGCGATCCCCAGAATGGGTGAGCAGACGCGCCACGGGGAGGTGCGGTGAGGCGAGGGCATTGTCCGGTGCACTGTTCAGAATCCGGTGGGGCTCCTCCCGACACGCAGCAGGGTAGGAAGCGGAGAGACGGACCCTAAGGAGACCTCTGCCATCTCCCGTCTCCGGCTCTTCTGCTTTTTCATCTTCCTTGCTTCAGGCGGTGGGGTCAGGGGCAGCTCTGGGACTTCCCGACACAGATCTGGGGGGACTCCGCTGTCCAGCTCTACCTGCCGCAGCATCGCCTCTGCGACTCAGCTCCTCAGCTGCAGTAAATTGGAGCGGACTTCCTCCACGAGGGAGGCGTCCGTTCACAGGTACATTTCCTCCAAAATGTCCCGACTGTGCGCCACTAGGGCGAGCCTCGGGGTACTCTGAGGTACTCTGCCTCCGTCAGCTGAGGCATCTTCTTGTGGAGTCTTGTTATTCTGTCACATCTGGCACAGGCAAGGGAAAAGGCGAACACAGGGTTGGGGAAACATCCCGGTCGGGAGCTTTATTGAGCGCTGGATTAGGTTAGGGCAACACGCAACGTCAATGAGACTTCAATGACCAATTTCAATGACTGGATAAGGTACGTGCTGTGTGCATAAGAAGCCATAATTTTGTCAAATAGCTTCCAGATGTATGTCTTTTAGCTACTGGACCACCCCAAGTCCCCAGACTCTACTTCCTCATTGGAAGGCGTCTCGGTGAGATTGAGGAAGTATTCCTTCCACCGACCCAGAACGTCCCTAGTTGAGGTCAGCAGCGCCCCATCCCCACCATAAACAGTGTTTATGCTGCACCGCTTTCCCGCCCTGAGCCGCCAGATGGTGGACCAGAATCTCTTTGAAGCCGTCTGGAAGTAGTTCTCCATGGCCTCACCGAACTCCTCCCACACCTGAGTTTTTGCCTCAGTGATTGTTGAAGCCATGTTCCGCTTGGCCCGCTGGTACCCATCAGCTGCCTTTTTTCTGTAGGCCACAAACTAGTGCCAGAAAGCCAGCCCAGGCGCTAGTTTGTGATAGCATGATAACGCAAAATTTATTTGGCCAATCTTTTCCAGTTATGTCTGAGAAGGACAGTGATTAATGATTAACCTTGTTTAACCATTGAAAATGTTAGTTAAAAATACTTAAATTTAAAATTTAAAAAATCTGCCCTTGGCCCCTTCATTCCCCTGGAATATTCCAGTGGTATTAAACACCAACTCAGTTACCACCTGGGAAGATTCCCTGGTTAGCCAAATTTACTAAGGGGATAGGGTAATATAAATGATATATAAACTACGGTAATATAAATGATATATAAACTTATCATCATATAAAATTTAGATGATAATAAAATGAGAAACTATCCACAACACAATTCCAACCAATCATATGGTAGTCTGTTAAGAATAAAGAACCTAGACACAACCAGCAGGTCGATTAAGTTAAGTGTGCCACATGCTACTGTTTTGGTAACATCATAGAAGAGAAACACTCTCAGAGGAAGTGTTGGTGAAGAAAGGAACAGCACCACAGCTACAAAAAGGATATATTATGGATAAACAAGGAAAAAAAATGGTGGTGTTGCTGTATTTTATTTATTTATTTATTTTGCTTTTTAAAGTGTGATACACAAGACTGGTGCTGTGTAGTGTAATCTCTGGCGAAAACTTGTGCCAACTAAAACTGGAAATACTGTGAACTTATTTCACCACTTGAAATATTGCCATCCTGTAGAACATACAGAATGCAATTGCTTACATTTACAAACACCAGTGAATGGCAGTCAGTTCTCCCGCATTGACCGTGAGGCTCTCGCAATTGGTCCGATATCATATTAAGCTTGTAATTTTTCCTGCACATTTTATAGCTCTGTCCAGCTGTAATAGAGTAGTACCCCGGCATACATCATTTCGGCATACGTCAAACTCAACTTTACATTGCTTGTCTGTAGTAATTCCACAGTAATTCCACACAAAGTTATTTTTTGCAACTTTACGTCACTCGCAAATCACATACATATTATGTGAAAAGAGCAAAATGAAGGAAGTATTTTGATGAAACAGTACGAAATATTTAATGCAGTCACTTTTATCACAGTAATTTCTATTGTTTTTCTGAATACTAGGTGAACATCGACTTAAGAGTGCAAAGTGAACACTGACTTTTATAATGAATTAAAGGTGCATTTATGTCAATGGAAATGACTACATTTATGTCAATGGAAATGAGCTGAATACTCGGTTGAAACAAGAATCCTGTACGAATAATGTGTAGTGATATCACCCAATCATATTCTCCACCCAAACAGAAAAAAATTACAGTCTATATGTGGGTACTATGTAGCATATGTGATTATGGCCCCTTTCATATATGATTCATATAGTTAAAACTTAAGATGTCACATGGTCACATTTATGGACACACGTAGACTGTATAAATATATATCTTGGTGTAACATGCAAATTTTTAATGCATATATTGAATGTAAAACAAATATAATAAGAATAAGAATACACTTTCATATTCAACCACGCCCACCTCCAATATTACCCCCCCCAAAACTCCCAAATCTCCTTCCAATAAATTACTAAAAATTGACCTGTCAGCAATTAGGGTTTTCACTTTCAGTCTGAAAAAATACGGGATAAATCACTTCCTGTACTGGTTAAAAATGCGACACCGCATTTTAATTTTCAATTTACAACTGTGCCAAAAATGTCAAACCTGTTTCCTGGAACAAGCAGCAAGGCAGCCAGAGAAAAAAACCTATAGCGACAAATCATACTGTGGCCGTCTTGTTACACTTGTGTCATGTTTTGTATTATTCATATGTCATTAGTCAGTAAGTGAACAGTTAAAGGTTTTCAATGGACTTACAAGGATTGTAATCAGCGAATCCCCATCCCCATACTACTATCGAGCAAAAGACTTTATCCAAAAGATTTGTAAGTCTGCCACCACGTCAAGGTAGACTCTTTCAGCAGGACCCTAACTAACCTAATCTAACCTAACCTATCTAAAGCTAACCTGACCAAATGAAATGCCATGTAGCAACAATCATGTAGCAATGGTATGATGGACCAACATCTGCATCATAACAAGAATACACAGTTAACAGTGTAAATAGGGGTTATTTATTTTTGCATGTGTAATTTCAACCTAAGATTTCTGTTGACTCTTGTGGGCTTATTTTCACTACCTTGACCATAGGTGCTATGCAGTAAGCTCATATACTGTACATAGATAAACTTCCTAATTTTTATAATTCTACTAGATTTGACTACTTTACTAATTATACTAGTATAGTCATACTTTCCTCCTAAACATTCTAGATAAAAAGCCATAATAAAAAGAGTATCACATACAGTACTCAACTTTTCCTTTCATCAGGAAAAAAACCCACAAAAATATAGGCTCAGTTATACACTCACCTAAAGGATTATTAGGAACACCATACTAATACGGTGTTTGACCCCCTTTCGCCTTAATTCTACATGGCATTGATTCAACAAGGTGCTGAAAGCATTCTTTAGAAATGTTGGCCCATATTGATAGGAT
>JAODKN010048698.1:0-16366 GCA_026774425.1 Petrocephalus zakoni
TATGTATTTTTTTTATCTGCATTTTGAAATCCTGTTTTAATCATGGTTCTGCTGGCAGAAGACTACATTGCGGGGTATGTTGCTGTAACTTTCTAAGACAGCAGTACTCAAGAGAGAGGTGAAGCAGGAGACACCTGGAATGGCCAAAAACCAGCCAGGTCGAGGGCAGAAGTGACTTTCTAATGCCAGATATGATCATCAACTAATCCAACAGCGTTGCTTGAATTGGAGGATGACTTCAAGTGACCTTCAAAAAGAATGAGAAACACTAAGTAGTGTGACATGCTGACTGCTGGGACAGTTCATAATGCGCTCCTAGAAGCTGTAGTGAAGTTCCCTATAGCAAGGCATAAGTCCTTCATCAATGAGAAGCAGAGCGGACCCAGGGAAGAAACCTATATTTTACAGAGAAGCATACCCATAAATTGAGAAAGGAGTGAAACAAAAATTTTCGCCGTGGTCTCTAAATTTTTTATAGGGCTGTATATTTTTTTTGTGCTTCCACTAGGTAACAAGTTTTTTCCAAGTTTACTATCAATGGTTATTTGACGACTAGTCATTAACAAGCTTTGGGTTCTACATATTTGTAATTTTGCTGATGCTACACTTTAATATATATACATGAGGCAAACAGTATTTATCACAGTTTCTATACATACATACTTTTTTATTTGAGCAAATAGAAATGCAACAGTGTAAGCAGAAAGCAACCGTGTAACACAATAATGTATATATCTAGTGCACCTTATAGTATGGAATGGCTTTTCCCTTGTTTTTCTTATGAAAACTCCACCTTTTGGGCGAGCGATCTGACAGCCTTTTGCAGTGCTGCAGTAATACTACTCCACTCAAGTTTGACTGCTTCCCACAGATGCTTATTGTTCCTGAATTTTCTGCCAATAAATTTGGCCTTCATATGTGCCCGTATATTCTCTATGGGGTTATGACCCGGTGAAAGCATGGAGGCAACCCCAGTCTGTAATATCTTTTGGTAGTCCTTTGCCTTGTTGGACTTTTTACATCGCAGCAGCTCACCAATACCAGATGCAGACAACACTCCCCGTACCATTATCCCGCCTCTGCCATTTTTCACAGTGGTGGACGGGCATTCTGGGCTGAATTTCTCACTTGGCCTGTGAAGACAGCATTTAGGCTCAAAACGTGACTCATCACCCCAAAGAGCATGCTGAAACCACTGAGAGTCATGGTAACCGTAAAGTGCCAAAAATGTCTGCAGCATTCTTTGTGGATAGGAATGGTTTCCTTGCACACCTTTTTGATAAAAACAACCGCTTCCTTTAGCCGTCTTGTAATTGTTCTTTGTGAAACAGCCTTATTTTGTGCATTTCTGGATTGCTGTGTTAATTTTATGAGAGGTTTCTTACGATTCTCAGCTTTGTCATCTCGACTTTTTGTCACTTGAGGCCTTCCAGAACCTGCCTTACGTGCCACAGATCCCCTCATTTGAAATGTGTAACCAGTTCTCTGAATTGTAGCCTGTGGAATCAAGTCAGACTTCAGAATTTTCTGAATCGGACATGAATGGACACAGCAAACTGAGAAAGGCTGTCAGACAGCTTGCCCAAATGGCTGCGTTTTCTGAAGAAAAACTAGAGGAAATGCCGCCCCCCCATTATAAATGGTACACTGGCTACAGACAATGCATACAATAGTGTGAAATGCTGTTACTTATTTTGCCTGTATTTGTTAAAGAAGAAAAGTGACCATAAAACGAGCGATAAATTGTGGCTCATTTTTTGCCCAGTATTGTATAATACATCTAATGGTAGAGTACAAAAGTGCATTATTTAAAAAATACTAGGAGAGTAATGTGTGTGACTACACACTAATTAACTTGCAGCTTTAATAAAGATCCAGTGAAGCAGAATTTCCCGAGTTTCAATGAACCACCTCTCCCTCTGCATGTAACACCAATTGCTGAAGATATTATTGCCGCAATCGACACACAATATCCTAAAATCAGTGTGAAAACGTATTCTGTGGAATCGCTGCAAGTGTATTAAAACTAAAACCTATAACCTGCCATTTATTATAAGTATTCAGATATTTGCTATGACATTCCAAATTGAACTTTTGGTCTTGATTTAGAAAGATGCACATCTGTCTTCATGCAGTCCCAGAGTTCATACGGCATAGCAGAGTAAAGCCCAATTCACAAAACCCAAGGCACTCATAACAAATGCCAGGTAAGATTGTATCAAATCATAGATCTGGTAAAAAGTATGTAAAAATTGCAGATTGAAAGTTTAGAACTAGCAACTGTTTAGAGCTTCCTAGAGCTGGCCATCTATGTTTTCAGGCATGAAGGCCCTAGGTCTGGGAGGTGATTAAGAACCCAATGGCCACTCTAGAATAGCTCCAAATTTCATGTGTAAACATGGTACAACTTGATGTAAGGGTAGCCGTCTCTGCAGCACTCTGCCAATCTATGTCGGAGTTGTTAGACAGAAACCATTCCTGATTAAAAGGCATTTGACAGCTCACCTGGAGTTTGCCAAACTGCACGCAAAGGGCTCTGACAGTATGAAGAAGATGATTTTCTCATGAAGCAAAAATTGAATCCTTTGACCTGGATGCCAAACACAATATCTGGCAAGAACTAGTAGGCTGATTCCCATACCATTCCTGCAGTGGAGCATGGTGATGAAAGCATCCTGCTGAGGGGATGCATCTCAGTGGCAGGGCCTGGGAATCTGGCCAGCACTGAGGGATGTGCAAAGCCAAATATAGAGGGGTCCTTGAAGGAAACTTACTCCAGAACTCACAGAAAGTTAGGAGTAGGGCAAAGATTCACCTTTCAGCATGACAATGATCAGAAGCTCACAGCCAAGATGGTGCTGGAGTGACTTCAGAACAAGTCTCTGAATGTCTTTGAGTGGCCCAGCCAAGTCTGGATATCACGGTTCAGTGACATTTCCTATCCGTTGTGAGTGCAGCGAAGAATAGGGGAAACTGCCCAAATCCAGGTGTGTCAAGCTAGTAGGGGCATAGCTGCCATTTCTGCTAAAGGTGGTCCTACAAAGTAATGGGTGCAAGGTCCAAATACCTCTGTTAAAGGGAGATATCAGCTTTTATTTATGTATTTGCAAAAAAAACCCCTAAAAACATGTTTTCTATTTTTAATTATGGGGTATGTCTGCAACAACAACAAAAGTGGATGGGGCCTGAGTACTGAAGGAACTTAGAGGTATGTTCATGCATTTCAGTTTAATATCTCACCAATCTGTCTAATACCTTCCATGAGTACTGAATCTGCAAAAGCTGCATGACTAATTTGGTCTTAAATGTGGCCTTGTAAGTGGGAAAATTACATGTATTGCTGCAGCTGCAGTCCTTCAGGATTTTCTTCCCGCACCAGTGGGTACACAGTAACAAGCAAGGTTAGCTGTACTACGTGTATAATTACAGTGGTGTTCTCCAGTTTCAGAAGAATACTGACATTTTATATGTAAATATGTTGTTATTGATATAACTTCTGCTATTTGGTCTCATCACTTGAAATACAAAGGATCACATTATTTTGTACAACGCTGTGGTTTGACAGGTATGGTTCTGTGATTGATGCTGTGGGACTTCAGGAATCCCTGTTTAATCTCTGTTTAATTGGAAGGATGTGGACCACATTGTCTACGGGAGATGAACTGGTCCAAAATAAAATTGGTACATGAATATGAAAAGGCAAAGGGTGTAAACAAAGAATTAAACATCAAAAATGAAAGAATCTATTCTCAAATTGTATTTACTTTTTATTAGCAAAAACAATGAAAATAAACAAAACAAATGTATTTTTATAACCAGTACTGGCTGTTTTGTTTTGTCTTGCTTTAATCGTTATGTTGTCTGTCATATTTGGATATATGTTGTATATTTAGTCATATGGTATATTCAAGAAAACGTATATTTTGAAAAATGTTATATATATTTGAAATGTGTTTAATTTTTATTATGATAAATGATGGTTTATCTTTAACATTTCTATGTAGACCTACTGCTTAATGCAAATAACTCTGACAGTGAAAAACAGACAATGAAAGTGACCCTACGATCAAGCAAGTAAATGTCAATTTATGACTTAATGATGTGAACTACGCAAGCAATGTGGTTTCCAAGTACATGTTGGCTGACGAAAAAAACTGTCCATCAAGAGCAATTATTAGTTACCACCAAACTAGCGTTTCACTGGAGTATGGTGATAATTATGTGATTGACTTCAGTGTTAGGGGCATCCCATTTGGGGTGTCCTCTGCCTAGTGCCTCGTGCTGCCTGGGATAAGCTCCAGGTCCCAAAGATACTATACTGCATAAACAGATGGAAGATGGGCGGTTGGACTGCAGTGTTACATGCTGCAATGAACAGTTCCCCCCATTTGGATATTAAAACAGTTTTCAAGCTGGGCAGAAAACCAGAGGGTAAAGTTACACTAATCTGCGGCTCAGTGATAACTGCTGAAGTTCTGCCAGTGCTATTTAATACCATAATCCAAATATTTTCTGATAAATTCTTATTAATGTTTTGGGGGGCATTATTCTGGGCAGATTCCTGGCTCAGTGGGTTGTACTGTATGGCTGCACACCCCCAGGGCTGTGGTGTCGGCCCCCAGTTCTCTGTCTGTGGCATGCTCTTGCAGTACCACCATGGGTTTCTTTTGGATATCTTGTACTCTCTTGTGGTTTAGGGGGACTGGTGTTCCTATATTACCTGCAGTGTGTGAGTTGTATGCATTGTGGTGGATTTTCATCCAGTTTAGGATACCCTCTACCCTTTGCTTCAAGGGATAGGCTTCAGAGCCATTGTTTCGGGTAAGTGGCTGTAGAGAATCACATGGATGGAAAATTGTTCCTTAAAATTTTATGATCTTTGTAACTGTTACACGGAATATGATTTTGAAGAAATTTAAAGTTGCAAGAAACTTGCTGTCTAAATGTAAATTCTGCTTTTTAGAATCCTCACAGGACAATCCACCTCTTCATATAGGTGAGAGCTAGCTTGGGGGGGATTCAGAGTGAGGGGGTAGCTAGCTTGGGGGGGATTCAGAGTGAGGGGGTAGCTAGCTTGTAGAGTCCAAGAAGCTGGTGGTAAAGGGCCGTGCTCAAGGGTCCACAGGCCCGTACATATTCTACAGAAGCCGGGCTCAAACTGGCAACCATCTGCTCATAGGTGTCAGGGCTTAGTCTGCTGAGTCACCCCTAAAACAAAAAAAGCCTTCCCTAAAACCAACGCAATGTGGACACCTCGAGTTTATCAGCTGGGGCTCCGTATGCAGTATCTGACTCCTTCCTGATAGGCTTCATAATGGTCTGTCATGTCTATCTCATTCTCATGGCACAATAACATGGACTTTTCTAAAGGTCTGTGTTATTTAATTGTTGATGAACCCACTAGCCTATTTGTGAGCCTAGCACTCTGTCATAACAGTCATGCAGATGTGGGGTAGAGCCCTCTCTTGGAAAGGTCTTTTTACTTTATGATAAGCTGTGTATTATAGGAGGTAAGTTTTTGTGTATTGTATGACTATCATGATCATCATAGCTCCTGCAGCAGGAAGGCACAGAACTGCATCCCATGCAGTCTTTGGAAAGGTCATTGTGTCTCCATCTTTGAAGTACATCCAAGCTACTGAATAACACTCCACTGCAATTATTCAGCACAAGCCCAGAGCTAACATGGTATAGAAATACTGGTAAGACCTTGAAGTGATACAATTAAATTTCTGATATTAAAGTATTTACGACTGAAGGGATTTTTGGGTCCTTTCATACTGCAGATCATACAAATTAATGATGAGGGCCTAGCTCTGAAGGAGCATTCTCTGTTGAGTATAATGGTACTCTGAAGAAATTATCCAAGCACTCATTACTATAAACAGTGCTTTACATGGACTTTAGCAGATGCTCTTTGCTAATGGATTGCAGGTATAGTACATAAGAATACACATTATAGGCATTTCTGCAAACAACTGTCCTTTTCCCTCCAAAACCTTGCCATTAACTGCTTCAGTGGAGCTGTAAACATTAATGCTTCTTCCCCATTCATAATGTCAGCATCTAAAAAATATGTGTATAAGATTCTGTTTCTCTAGAATGTGTAATGCATATATTTTAAATCAGCTGTTGAGAAACCTATGAGGTTAAAGGTCCAGAAAAAGCATAATATTTAATTTAGTAAAATCAAGAACATAGAAACTCCTTAGCATATTTAAAATGGAGCAAAGCATATTCAATATCTGTAATGATTAATGGACCCTTTATTGAAGAGGGCGATGCACTATATAACTGCCAGTGAGATTCATCAGTAGCTTTACCTTTAGCTGCTTGCTGAATGAAAACGGAATCCTTTCTGGCACAGGAAAATAGCCACAGAAGGCACCACACTGAGATATTTTCTCCAAATGTGTAACAGTGGTTGCTTCTACATTATGCTTGTTTTCTGGAGAGTTACCTTCAAAATGGCATGTATCATAGCAGTCATTTAGGCTGAATGGGTTTTTTTATGCTTGTACAAATATGTATATTATAGCCTGGGAAATAAGGTGCAATGTAGATTTCAGTTGCAATTTTTATTCACATCCTGACCCCCCCTAACTTTTCAACTTTATTACAAGTCTTTGTATCTTGTGTCAGCCATCTTGCTAAGATCTACAGTATAAGTAGAACTGAATATCAGCAAAAAACCACTATGTCATCAAAGTAGCCTGTAAATCCAACCCGAATAATCATTTGCACATCACGGTTAAGGCATTTATTTAGTCAATGCTTTTATCCAAACCAATGTACAGTTCAGAATGCAGGGTTACATGGGGGTTAAAGGCCCAACAGTGAAACTGCACTTCTATCGCTGGGATTTGAGCCAGTGACCTTCTGATCACAGGCATGCCGGCCTAACCCACCGAGCTCCACACCACCCCCATACTGCTGTATGTACTTCCCACGATGACATGCTTCTCTGCAGAGATTGTCGATACATTAACAATGAAGACATAACAGCACCAGATAACAATGACTGTTAGAGAAGACAGATGTATGCAGTACTATGCATCATATATTATTTAAAAGAAAACACATGCCTGCCCCTCTTTTCATCCAAGATGGTTCATTCCAATCGGCTCAGTAAATTCGGTGAAGTGATTCAGCTGCACTGGGGTGCCCAGTGGTTGTCTATGGCTACGTAAATCACGAAAGTACAGGAGTACCTCGTTTCTCTCTGAAATGTTCAAATGATCATCCAGTTTGTTCTCTACTGACTCAACACTGGCCAGTGAAATACTAGATGGTGAGGGTCAGTGACTGTTGTTTCAATTTTACCTGAATAGCTCCTCTCTTTGTCTTTTACCTGAATAGCTTTTTGTCTGGCTGCATTACAATAAATCAGGGTGTCTGTCCTTTCAGTAGGCAGAACCTAAGTTACAGTATGAAAAATGAATTTTGAGGTTTTATTCCAGTTTTTAAGAGCATTTGGAGATCATAAGCTGTGACTGACCAACGTACAGTACCAGTCAGGACAGACCTGCTTTTAATGCATTAGTCTCTATATTGGCATTGTTATTCATTATATAGAAAAATACTTCAAGGCACTGAAGTAATACATGTCAAATATGGCAGTGACTGAGAGAAGTGGTCAACATCTCAAAATTTTCTCAAATTTAACGCTCTTCCGTTCACATTGAAGATGGCATTACAGACTCTCGACATTCTTTCATCCAGCTTCTAGATGTAGCCACCGGGAATGCTTCTCCAGCAGTCCTGAAGGAGTTTCCACAAGTCCTGGGCACAAGTTGGCTACCTTACTCTTAATCTCCAATCCAACTCGTCCCAAACCTTCTTCATAGGATTCAATTTGGGGGATTGTGGGAGGCCAGGTCATCTGTCACAGTACTCCATTTCTTTCCCTGTTCACAAGATAATACTTACTACATAACCTCGAGTTGAGCTTAGGGTCATTAAACACGATTTTCAGTAGGTTTGTCCATACTTTTGGCTGGCACCGTACATTGCAAACCGCAATCGTATGAAAATTATAGGTACACCAAAGACAAGTTTGTGAAGCAAGGTTAACATCAAGTCCAACAAGTTTTATATTAGCCATCTCACTTCATTTGAAATGTGCATATGATAGTTTTCTTGTTTGTTTTTCAGATACCTATAAGTTAGTGGCTGTTGTTGGTGATTCTTGCATCACTCTTTCATTCTGTTATGTTTGTAGTGATTTTTGGCACAAAAAGGGTTATGACAATAGACATGTAAATCTCAGCAGAGCATATTAACTGTCTACTAAGTTGGTAGGTGCTGCAAACCAATGAGTGCAATATGGATCGAGAATATAATGATGCTGGAGAAAATCAGGTGAAAGTGTTCAAATGGCCTTCATTTCTAAAGGGCTTTTCTTCTGCATCCATTTCACACTGAGGAAATGTCATCTGTGCCAGACACCACACTGTTACATCCATCTGGCAGGACTCTGACGCCATCTGCACAAACTCAAGCATGTCCCGGCCAGTTGACACTACACTCCTTTAAAAACATATCCTCTGTCTAAAATAGGAGATTGTAAACAAGTGGAAGGCTGAGCACTGAGGTCTTTATGATTACTCTGCTCATGTGACTCTCAGATACAGCTTAGGTCTTTAAAGGAGAGAATGCAGTGCAGTTATTGTTGGTGATGACTTCATTCTTTTAGAAGTATAAGTGATTGTGGTATCTCCAGCTTTGGCATCTGACCTATAAATTTGCCCCATACATAAAGCAATTTTACTTCTTCAAGTCATTCTGTCACATGCAGCTGTTTCTTTTAATTACGGCCTTCAGTCCTTTTTAGAGTGAATCGCAAAATGGCGCTTGTGATGAAAAATTATTTTGTGTCTACTGAACACGTTTGACCGGGTTATTTGTCCCCAATTGCACTGGAGAAGTGAATGTGAGGGACATAGGACCTTAAGGTAATAAAATGACAATAAAAACTCCTGGGACTTCCTGTTCCCAAGACTATTGGAAATTGATACTTTATCTGATATATAATTCATTATTATTCATTAACTTGAGAAATCATTGATGGGATGAATATCCAATATTGGGAAATAATAGATGTTACTCAGAAAGTAGACACAGCCATTCAATCTTCCAACCACTGATCCAGAACAGGCGATCACCCTGGATGGAAAGCTTGTCCTTTGCAGAATACACACACATATACTATGAATAACTGGAAGAACATGTACATATGTGTGATTCAAGCCCCCAGCCCTGGAGGTTTAATGCAACAATGAGCCTTGCTGAGGTATGGGACAGAGCCAGTTCTACTAATTATAATTATATTTATAATTGAGGCAAAATGCATTGCTTTAAATTGTTTATGCAATGTTTACATTGTAGATGAGTGTGTGGAAATGGGCTGAGAGAGATATGGCATCATAGTCTCCACCAGGTGGGTGTTTATTAACAAGCGAGAAAGTGTGGTTCAATCGTATGTTTAACAACACACTTGGCAAGTAGACCAAATATGACAGAAGTGAAGCTGCGTTGAATACCTCTTTCCTTGGCACTGCCATTTCCGTGAACTGGCTACCACAAGGTTTATGGCAATGATGGCTAGCAGCAGGTGATGCTTTTACTCTGAACAGCTGTTGATTTACTAGTGAAACTGTCTTCCAATCACTTATGCAGTACAGGACCATATGGGAGCCTATCCCAGGAAGCACTGGGGTACACACTGGACAGGAAGCTTATCCCTTGCCGGGCTGACACATGTACATACCCGCACACTATTGGCAATTTAGAGATACACACTCACCTAAATTCTGGTCTTTGTATTGCAGGAGAAAACCTGCATAACACACATAGACTGCAATCTCCATGCACTCAGATTGGGGCCAGGATTCAAGCTCCCGGTCCTAGTTGTATGAGGTGGCATAGCTACCCACTGTTACCCCATGCCAAACATTAGCGAAACAGATATAAATTGTGACTCACCTCTGAGCCAAATGGTTGAGTCCAGAAAAGGACATGATATTCATTGTATTTATAACACTCAGGCAGATGGTAATATATTGCACCTGGTTCGAAAAATAGTCCAGGCCTACACAAAAATTCCCTCCAAAAATATTACAAAATGAAATGTGTTTATGCAGTGCTGCATGCAGGGTTTACTAGAGAATTGCATTCTGTTAAATCAATTCAGCTCAACTTTTGGTCTAATTTACCAAATTTTAAACACTGACTACAGCTCTTTATGAGCGATAGAATAGATAGAATTGCAAAAATAGAACATTATTTTTACACAAGGGAATGGCAGTGGCCCATACATACACAATTCTAAGTCTTCGACCTCTTCGACAACCTGATCTTAGTACTAACTGGACTGTCGTGAGATAGCTGTTAGTTGAGGATAGCTAGGTTGTACTTAATCAAAGCATCAAGCAATCTTAAAAAGATTTACTGTAGGTTTGGCAGATTATGGATTAGCACCATTCCCTCGCCTGTAGCAGGTAACTTGTGAGGTAGAATCCAAAATAGATGTGACTCATATGTAGAGCAAAGAGGATAACTCTTTGAAAACGAATGAACTAACATGCATTGTTAATTATTCTGAATTGTATAATAACTAAATCTAGCTGATATTTCAGCCTATTTTAAAATATCAGTAAAATTTTAAACTTTACAAATTAGCCTCAGATATTTTGATTTTGTCATATAGAGACATATATATGACAATGGCTTCCAGAAATGCTTTCCCAGACATTGTTATACATGACTTCAGTCTCAGCCAGTTGAAAATCAAGTGGAGGAACTAGTTTATGCTTAAGAAGGTGAAATTAATTTACAAAAAAATAATAATAATTAATAAATAAAGTTGTATTTGGTTTTAACTTTTTCCTCAGTGTCAAAATGCAATATGCAGGTATATTCAGGGCTGAGTAATACTCTTCTGTACAGCTAGCAGGTGTGAGCATAGACGTGGAAACATAAGTGGGGCATTGGATGGCCAGTGAGCTGCCCTAGTGGTGGAAATAGTGCATGCAACACATGGCTCAAATACCCGTGAAGATAAACCACAGCTCAGTAGCTGATATTGTACTAAAATTGCTTGCAATGAACCTCAGGCCCCACATATTATACCTTTCCAGATGTGCTTTGCCTTTTAGTTTGTCTGTATTAGGACTAAGAGGCCGCATTTTGCTCTGACAGTGCTAAAGTGAGCACAGTGCCGTTCGGAACAGTGACCGCTCTCCGCTCCAGCCCCTCGAATGACCCTGCTGCGCCGCTCTGTGGGTCGGCCGGGCTGAGTCACCTGTCTGTGTTTTATTTCCAGATTCACCACCAGGAAAATGGCTGAGCAAGACATGCTTGTCCTAAAATCGCTGAAGCACATTTAAATCTGCGGACTCCCGACCGTGAATTGAAGAAAAACCCAAAACAGGTAAAATTCTTGTATCCTAAATATAATATGGGTTCTTCCTGTACTACGGTTAATTTATCAGAGTGTTTTAAAACTACAATAAAAAGAGATGTCACAGACTTTTAGATAGTATTTGAATAACTGTAAGTGAATACTTAAATTGAAGAAGATTAACAGTGAATGCATACTGGAGATTGTACAGAATAAATTATTTAGAGATTGAGGAAAAGTATACAAACAGATCTACATTTAATGAAGACTGAGGGGAATATATTTTCTGATGCTAAAAATATATAGAATTTAAAATAAGATGAAATTAAACTTTATTGATCCCTATGGGGGAGAATTTTTGGTGTCCAGCTTCCTTGAGAGCTGACCAGATGGCATCCTTGTGAGATGCCTGGACCATCTCAGCTGACTCCCAGATATTCTAGTTTGAGGATGCCACTAGGTCCCCTGGTAGGGAGAGGGAATCAAGATAATCCATCAGTATTAGATGCTGCTTACCCAACTATGGAGGCCAAGGATTTAGATGCAAATCGTAGGAGACTTAGAGGGCAAATTAGGAATTAATCGTAAAAATTCATTGCAGGAATGGCTTACATGTTGTTTATTGTGATGTAGTTTTAAAGACTGATTGCCATTTATTGTTAATTATTGAAATAACACATGCAATTTGTTTTATGTTGCAAAGAGACGTTTACTTGAGAATCCAGGCAGACGGCATCATTATTGATATGCGCAAGCCTCTGTGAGCCTTTTTTGAATTGATGACCTGTCCTTACTTTTGTGATGAAAGAGCACAACAATGAAGTCTGAGGACACAATTTGACCCTGTTACGTTTAAAGATCAAGGTCAGATTTTGCACATGAAAGCCTAAATCTGAAAAATCTCTAAACACATTTGCAGATCCATCCAGCCTGTTTTAAACACTACATCAGTTTGTGATATTACTTAATTCTTTTTGACCTATGGAACACACTTGTTGTTTACTTGTTAGTGACCATGTTTACTTGATTTATATTTATAATAGTTGGGAGAGGGGATGGGCACCCAACTAACAGGTATTAAGTTCCACAGCTAACAGGTATCCTTTGTTTATATGCTTTATTCTGTCACATACACAAGTGTGTTCCTGGTTCATGCACATTGTTGTCCATCATGGCATAAGCCTATTTAATTCCAGTGCACATAAAAGCTTTTTTCTGCTGCTGTGCATTCTGCTCACTGACTAGTCTGTTTGTAAGTCTGGATATCTGTTGTGAGATCATTTTCCTCCTGATGAATTTCCAAAGGGCATTTGGATTGATAATATGAATACAGGCTAGCTAATATTGCTGTGAATGTGGAAGATTAAGGTGGAGACCTCAAGGCAGCATTTTACTGAAGGAACTTCTAGCTGTGGAATATAGAGTTCTACTAATCCCTTGTTTATTGCACTTCCCATGTTCCTGATGTATTATGGCATAAGTCCTACAGTAAGAGCAATAAATGGATTCCTATATCCAAATGCAAGTAATTGCTGAACAGTCTTTCATTTGGGGCTGATCTTTCAATGGTGAATATCAGCACCATTTAATGGTACAGATAAAGAGACACTATATATTTTCTCTTCTAAAAATGCAATATCCTCTGCTTAACTGTATAGTCCGTTCAATGTAACATGTTGAATCTGTGTTTGTGTGTTAGGTATCAGTCTTTTACAACCAACTTCGTTACAAAGAAAACTGAAAATGAATGAGTAATAGGCCTGGAAATATGAGAGTACAAATAACTCGACAAAGTGTTTATAGAAAACACCACCCACACAACTGGTAGCGAGGACTCAGGTAAAGAACTCTCATCATGCTGAAATCAGAGCATATAAATCCATGAATTCTGAGATTGCTTAGTTTTGTAACAAACGGTCCATTAATGCTAAGTGATTCCATTTTCAATGCAATCTTGATCTTATTTTCAGTATAGATTTGCCTTGTCTTTTAAGAAAAGATCCTCAGCTTTCCTCACAAAGTATCTACTCCAAGTATAATATTCAGAACACAAGTTTAAGTAAAATTCAAGTTTTAAGATTCAACATTTGAAAGCATAGTGTCACGACTTGTGGGACAAAGGGCTGAAGGGCAAGCATTGTGGCAAAACAGAAAGGGGTTTTCTGAACTCAGTGAACTATGAACTGGAACTGGAAATAAATGGGATTACAAGGGATCAAAACCAGGAGGAATGGAACAAGGAAGGGCAACGAGAAGGTTTGATGTCACTGACTCAACTGGGGAACACAGAACTGGGAATCACGTATATATATGACTAACTTGGGAGCAAACAAGAGGTAGCTGGGAATGATTTCCACACAAGAATTAGGAACTAGAAGCAAGATGAGAGGGATAAATGAGTAACAGGCAAGGCTTGTTAGGGCCCTGACAGGGAGGAGACGGGCAGGGGTATGACACAGACTTCTTAGCAGGTGTGTTGCTGAATGAGAAAGACTGCTTATTTCTGTTAGAATCCAACTGTTCCTGATTCTGTAACTGTAGATATGTCTCGCTGAGGTGAGTTCAAGGGTAAAAGTACCAAGCTAAAGGCTGACTCAACTTACACAAAAATCACTGTTATAAATATACTTAAATATTGTTTTCCACTAAACTAAAAATAGAGAACTGGAATGAAATACTGCATTTATGTGTCAATTCAAATAGGAAATATCACTGGTAAAGCTGGATTCTTGACATACTAAATGATTAAATAGAGTGTATAGAGTGGGTAGACAGGGAGTGTATAATGTGAATTTCTGCAGTGGTTACAGAGTTTAACAGGTTCAACTAGAGTAGAGAAAAAGTAGATAGCTTGCTTTCTTGTTTTAAGTTTTTTATTTTATTTTAAGTTTAGGTGAGTCATACCATGTCACTTTTTTATATGAAGTGATATTTGCTGTGATGGCCTAGCCTTGTGCCCAGTACAGCCTGGAATGGGCCCCAGGTCGCCCCATAACCCTGACCAGAATAAGCAGTTCAAGATGGATAGATGATGGAAAATTACACATTTGCTGCAGTATATTAAGCAGGTTTTATTAGTAGCACATTTATCGATGTAAGAACAATTCAGATTTTATTTAACATACTTGCCTAGGTAAACTTATATAACAGTGGGGAACATGCTTCACTCCTCCATTAGGTTCTGTAGGCCCTTTTTAACAAGTTATTATTCCCAATCTGAAATGGATGTGTAACCCTTTGGTATATAGCTCAAAGATTTATTTATTCATATGGTCTGGGTTTGGAGGGTGATTTAGAGACACCAGTTTGTCTAACTGCCTGCTGTTTGGCTGTTTGAGAAAGCATGTGCAGACGGGGAGAATCACTGCTGAGCCCCAGAGACTGGGGGTATTTCATTTCCCAATCGCGGCGGGGAGAGGCAATAGCACCACCCACTGAGGCACCATGCTGCCCATCATTCTAGCTTATGTTCTAGGAAATTACAATTTGAGTGTGATAGAAATTTTGCTTTGAAAGGGACAGTGGAGATTGTGTCTGTTCATCAATCAATTTGGTCTATTATCAAAAATCGCTGCACAAAATAAGAATCGTTCTTGGTCAGATGTGTAAACCTCCATATTGCCAGTACTTGTATGGGTGTTTTTTCCTGTGTCATTTCTACCCAGATTTTAGGCTGAAGATGCTGGCCATCATGATGCAACATAGCTGCTAAGCTCAAAGGAGCAGATATAAAGAATCTGTATCCAAATACAGAAAGTCTCTTCTGCATTATGTAAAGGATTTCTGCCGCACTCAGTGGATCAAGGAATTTCAAGGCTGTTTTTTTTTATTTCTGAATGCATTATACATGCTCAGTGCAACATGCCTTTGGACTTCTTCCTTTGAAGTCAGAAAACTATGCTGAATTATCCATAAATGAGCAGCAGATTTGGATTGCAGCTGTGATGTTTTTAACATGTTATTGCAAAGTTGTATCACAGCATCGCTTTTCATATTGTTCAAATATTACATCAACATGGCCGTTAATCTGGAAATAGTTTTTTAACAGTCAGTTTTAAGTCAAAGGTGTGTGTTTGACTGTATCTCTAGCTGTGTGTGTGTGCACAGATTGTGCATTCTCTTTGTACTTCTGTAGGTGTCCTCTGTTTGCTTTATTTTCCTCCCACAATCGATAGTTTCTCTTATTATTGTGATTCGATGTGCAATCCTACTTGAATTGTGCATCACCTTTAACACTGTTGTTCTCAGGACTGAAACTTTCCAAAAAAGTTGTTACTTTGATGAAAGGATTCAAAATCATACGTAAAGTTTACTGCTTTTGTTAGCCCGTGACTATCCAATTAGCCAAGAAGTCACTAATGAAAGCAGCTGTGAAAACCTGGCATGTAATCATTCTCTACCCTGTCAATTAAGAGAGGCTGTGGCTTCTGATCTGCTGAGAATGCCAGTGGAAACTAAGTCAAAGTCTAATCACATCGTCATTAATGTACAGCACTAGTGACTCATGCCTAGAGCAATTTCACACAAGCACCTGACAGGTGACACCTGTCATTAATTCCTTTATTAATTAAATGAGCTAAAGCAGCATGGCACTGTTTAGTAAAGCAACCACAGTAAATGTACATATTCACTGGATAAAACTGAACATGTATAGCAAATGAGAAAAAATAGATTAGAAAAACAATAAGACACCCTCAGTATCAGCATCACATGTTAATAGGGTCGGAAAATCACATTGTGCGTACAGACCTGCAGCACTCTGTCATTGTAGCAAGGGCAGATTGACACACATGGTGTCAAGCATCTCGAAAATGGCATGAGAGTCAGTGTGATACAGCCTTCAGAAACAGCATGGGAGTAAGTGTGACATGGCATTCTGAAACAGCACGGGAGTCAGTGTGACATGGCATTCTGAAACAGCACTGGAGTCAGTGTGACATGGCATTCTGAAACAGCATGGGAGTC
>JAODKN010049790.1:0-19310 GCA_026774425.1 Petrocephalus zakoni
CCCCCCCCCCCCCCCCCCCCCCCCCCCCCCCCCCCCCCCCCCCCCCCCCCCCCCCCCCCCCCCCGGGCATGTCTTTTGAGAAAAACCCAGACAGTCATTGAACATTCCTGTCATTTGGCGCACTTTGGATACGCACCAATCATTTTCCCGTACTACATGATAAACATCAGGTCTGGATAAAACACCCAAACTACATTTCTCTGCAATGGGAAAACCTTTGTTCAATAATAGTCGAAAAATTACAAATCAGCATGAAATGATACCTAAAGTAAAGAACCAAGAAGCAAAGTAAATATTAGTAGCAGGTATTTCTTAAAGTAAAGATTAAATTAAACATACACTTCTTAAAAATGTCCTTCCTTTAAAGTGCATGCTTAGCTACTCTATAGTCTATTCGCACGATTAAAAATACATATTCTAACAGAAACTGACCCAAGACGGAAACAGATGATAAGATCTGGTGTCTATTGGTATTTTCGAAACAACGAAAAGAACAGCTCCGGAAAAATAATTTACCACAAGTGTGCTAGGACTCCCTATGCCGGCTGAGGACTGAGCTGTAAGCCGGTGTTTGGCCTGCTTCTGGGGTGGGATCTTCCCATCTCGTCTGTGTCATTGGGTGATATTTCATTCTGTTGACATGGTTTTGTCACTAACGCCTCTGACACCTCGTTACCCCTGCAGCCCCCCGCCCCTCCCTCCCGCCCCAACTCTTGGCCACCGCTGTCAAAACCCCGCCTATGGAGACCCGCAATTGGCCCGGGAAGCGTAAAATGAGCAATCAGAGGCTCGCTTCATTAGTGCGGAGCCCGGGACGCTAGGCGCAGGTGAGATGCTCCCAGTTCCCCGGCAACAGGGGCGAGATCTGAGAGTTTCTTCTGCTATGGCTGAAGATCTAGTCTGACTGCACTTTTATTTTCCGAGAGCGAAAGGAGCGACGAAAGTGTGTCTTCAGAAAGTAAATTAAGTCGCACAGATTCATACTGCCGCGGGGCTATGTGGAGGGGTTCGCTAATGGATGTTTGCTGATCGGACACTCAAACTCAACGCCACAGTTTCATTTTCAATTCTACATTTTCTGCTTGCTTCTTTCAAGTGGATATCTACTGGAAGGGGGAGGCGACCTTGCAGTCTGTAGTAATTTTATACAGACTTTGGATGTACCGATGAGAGATCCAGTTTTCACGGGGACTTCCATGGCTTACCAACCTTTCCAAGCTCATCGGCCGGTGGATTTTTCCGTGTCAGCCTTCCTGTCGGCCGCTCAGCCGTCCTTCTTCCCAGCGCTGACGCTGTCCCCGGGCTCCCTGGGCAAGCCGATAGCGGAACAAGCCTTTTCTGCAGCCGCGGAAGCCGGGCTTCGAGTGCTGGATCATCACCACCAGGCGGCTCATCTCCGCAGCCTTAAAGGCTTCGAGTCGGCGGAGGAGGAAGCTGAGGACGACCCAAAAGTAACTCTAGAGGCTAAGGAGCTTTGGGACCAGTTTCACAAAATAGGGACCGAAATGGTGATTACCAAGTCTGGAAGGTGGGAGAATAATGGTACTTTTTTGCGTAATTCATTTAGGTGTGAGTCTAACAGTTTGGTTTGTAGGAAGCTATAGGTTTAGGAAATGTCTGTGTTCTGTTAATTAACGTAAAGTAGGAGTGGATTGGTGAAACCCGCATTTATCCTCTGGAAAGTTATTTATAGCGACCTGGGAAGGTCTGATATTCGGTGGATTTCCTTTGATCTCCCAAGCAATGTCTCACAGTAGTGTCTGCAATTCATTCTGACTCTTTATACTGCACAAAAGAGAACGGGAGTAGGATAGCAGCCATTTGCTAAATTACTAAATCACTATTTACTAAACGAAAATAAATTGGAAATTTATACGTTGACCCTTAATAGCGTACACTAAACGCCCCTTTCGTTATGGGCAGAAGGGCGAGAGTAGGAACAATTAATGTAAATCTCTTAAAAGCCATTCTGCGGGTGATGTGCTGCGTTTCTCTCCGCGTTTAGCGATTCTGACCGGCTTTGCTCTCCGTTTCAGGAGGATCTTCCCTCCCTTTAAGGTCCGCATAAATGGTCTCGATAAGAAAGCCAAGTACATCTTACTGATGGATATAGTCGCTGCGGACGACTGTCGCTACAAGTTCCACAATTCCCGTTGGATGGTAGCCGGCAAGGCCGACCCGGAGATGCCCAAGAGGATGTACATTCACCCGGATGGCCCGGCCTCCGGCGAGCAGTGGATGGCCAAGCCCGTCACCTTCCATAAGTTCAAGCTCACCAATAATATTTCTGACAAACATGGGTTTGTAAGTAGTCCTTTAATATAACTGTTATACAGGGCCACTGCATTTTGTTTAACAGATTTATTTATTATTATTGGTAAGGGCTATATATAGTTTATATAAGCTACCAAGACACTTATAATGTTTCCCAGAGGCAGTGAAGTAATCAGACAAGCTTAAACAAACGAATTAGTCACTAGTGCTGTGTGATTCACAGTTAGAAGGAACCAACAAGGCACTTTAGTAACTAGTTCATGCTGGATTTTAATGCCACTGTGTAAGACACTAGTGCAGCTAGGTGTTTTATTTAGGCCTGTTTAGTTTTGGTAGATATAGTAAATATTTACACCTCAGGCCAATACCTGTCATAGAAGGTATAATTTGGGCTCAGTCGTATTGAATGTTCTACACTTTACAGTACCTGACCTTTGCGCAAAAGTGGTGCAGTTCAGAGACAGAGGATGGCGGGTATTTTCATTGATAATTCGGAATAGAATTAAATGAATGGCTGACAGGGGGATGTATCGGCTGTTGGGTTTATAAATAGTAAGTTTGCGTTTGTTTTTCATTTTCAAAATTCGAAAATGAGTTAACAGCGGTGGCTGCAATATTTTTATTTTACATAAAATGGATAGGCTATAGGCTAAAATTTAGCAAGCGGCCTGCTGCAGGGCACTGTTGCAGGGCACTGTTCTGGACATGTTCACTGTGCTAGACAAAACTGAAACTGTGCTAGAAAAAAGTGACATCACCATATACACAGAAAAGTCAACGGTATGCATGCAAAGCTTCACAGTTTGTTGCTTACAATGACTATCAAATTAAACTGCACCCAAAGAGCGAAAGACAAATAAGTGTGACATTATAGCAACAGATATGATCCTGTTTGCCGCTGACGATAGGAGATATTCCTCTGGACGTTTTGCAGACCATCTTGAACTCCATGCATAAATATCAACCGCGCTTTCACATCGTGAGAGCGAACGACATCCTGAAGCTGCCCTATTGCACTTTCCGAACTTACGTCTTCCCGGAGACGGAGTTCATCGCCGTCACCGCCTACCAGAACGACAAGGTACCTGCCAACTCAATTAGGCCTATCGCTGTAATACATGTATAGTCTGGTATGTATACTCTTTTTAGCTAATATTCTCCCTACATCAGTGGACTACATTGGGTCATCAGTGTGCAGATACTTGGCCAATACGGCGTAATTAATTAATATACATGTGATGCTAAGTGTGTTTTTGCAAGAAATATGATGATAAATGCCTATTAATAAAATTATTATTATTATTATTATTATTATTATTGCTGTGTTGATATATGAATTTATTCGAGAGGTGTCTCCTCCTTTGAATCTGGCAATGATCGTGGTCGATGCCGAATCAAGCCGTGTCTCTGTTCTTCGGACAGGGTGGATATGATTTTTCTGTAGAATTACTAACGGCATTACATATCGGTATCACAAAACGTATCGAGCATCGGCCGCTTTCAGAGTAGCATGTATTAGTTTTGGAACCTAGCGCATGCTACTTTGGATTAAATTGTGAATATGATTATACCGTACATTATGCAGGCTCTATTTCCACATGACCTTGTAGCTTACAACATTTAATTCGTTCCATTGAGTATTTCATTTTAACAATTAGCTATCCAGATTTCGATTTGATGGATTGACCTAATTAAGTTCCTAAAGTTAATAATCAAAAAGCGCACCAGAATAACCCATGGCATCATGTGTCTTCATTATTTTCCTGCCATTTTAAAATGAAGGCATATTATAAATTATTACTGCGAAACCTCTCGATTACATTTAGTGGTTTTACTATAGAATGCAGTGCAATAAACATAGGCCTGTTATCTGCAAAACACGCAGTACTGAATTTGAAAGTCATTTTAGTGCGATTTATTATCAAGTCTACGGTGCAATAGGCCTACATTTGGAAATATACCAAAATCAAGTCGGGGTGAAGTGTTTAAAAACGTGCCTATAATTATTTTCAAGATGCTATTGATATATGCAAGTACCGATGGTGCTGTTTTGCCGCACAGGAAACCCGCTGCTAAGTTATTTCTCAGCAATCAGATAATAAGCCTCGATCCACACAGTAATGACTTGACAGACGGTTTTTAGCCGTAACATGACCCGACCTTCCTCTCTTTCCAGATCACTCAGCTGAAAATTGATAACAACCCTTTCGCTAAAGGCTTCAGAGACACGGGGAACGGGAGAAGGGAAAAGAGGTACAGTGATTGCTGCCATACTCCCCTAATAATTACACTGTTAGTATAGTTCTGCCGCGCGTTTTGCCTGAAGCCTGGTATATTCTTGTTTATATAGACCGAAATGTATTAAATGTTCTGCGCATATAGGCTTTAATTAATTCCCGTGTTCTTGCGTGTTCTTGTGATTCATCTGGACCCACTCTAGAAAGCAGGTGACTCTGGCGCCCCTGCGATCGTTCGCGGATCCGGACGGCGGGGAGTCGGACGCTTCCTCCTGCGACCCAGGGGCTGGTGGGGACTCGCCGCCCAGGCCTGGGACGACTCGCTTCCAGAGAGGTATCGGCTTGACTAGAGACGCGCTATAATCAGTCCTAAACCGCGATAACTGGCGTGTGTTAATTAGCTCTGCTTTGGTGGGTCAGTTAAACCGGGTGATTATAACGTCGTTGTATATGTAGTATGTATGTATGTATAGTATAGTACGCTATGTTGAAGGCACAAGTGTCTAAAGTTTCTAAGTTCCTAAGTAGAATTTCACATTGAAAATTAATTTTATTTGATTTACTTTTCCTTCACTCAGGATAGAAGCAAATGTGTTTCTCTCAGGGGGCGGTTGGGGGACAGGTCCGTAAGATTTAAATTTTAGGTCAGGGCGTTTTAATGTCGTGATTATCGCTGTAACCCGGTGCTTTGCGCCCCCCAGCGGTCTTCGGGCTCATGGCGCATTCTCTGCTGGCGGTGCACTAGCGTTACTTTTGAAAGGAAAAAAATCTGCATAGTGCGCCTCTGTTAAAGATGTTGTCAGTATGTGGCGAAAATGGTTAACAAGGAGTATTGTTGATTCTCTGTGGGTTTTTACGGAAAGTAAAGGGTGGGATATTTAACACTCCACTGTTTGTGCCTTGTAGTAATTACCCTGGGTCTTATACAGGCTCCAGAGGTGCCTATGTAATGTACTCTCAGCTGTTTCTGATTGCATTTGCTGAAGCCCTTGGTCAACGTTCCTTTAATGACTAAATCTCTTTATTGGGCATGTGACAGATGCGAGGACCCACACAGACAGTGACCAGGAACCAGACCACTTGGACAATCCCTCTGTCAAACCAAGCAGCCCCAGGGCCTGGAGCCCGCCCACCGGGCCACGGTCTGAAGATGGTACCAGCCCCTGTAAGAAGGGAGACCCAGGAAACCCCAGTGACCCCGTGCAGCAGAAAGACCAGTTGGGTAGCCGGTGCAGGAACAGGGTGGACCACGGGACCCTGGGGAGTACCGAGGGTGGCGCCCAGCCAGTGCTGCTTCAGACAGACAGCCACTCCCACCTGAGCCCCACCCACCTGCAGGCCCTGGCCCTCTCCAGTCTGCCCGGCCATTCACTGTACAGCCCCCAGCCCCTGTTCCTGCCTCCAGGGCAGTTGGCCATGATGCCCAGTGGCTTGTCCGCCATGGGCATGGGGCAGCTGCTGGCATCGGTCTCTGGGGTGACGGGCCTG
Organism: Petrocephalus zakoni; assembly: GCA_026774425.1. Lineage (NCBI taxonomy): Eukaryota > Metazoa > Chordata > Actinopteri > Osteoglossiformes > Mormyridae > Petrocephalus > Petrocephalus zakoni. Next base: position 6,000 of record JAODKN010049790.1, read on the forward strand.
GGGGGCGGTGTGCTGTCGGCTGGGCCCTGCGGATTTCCGTGGCAGTTCTCACAGGTATTGCATGCCATTACCACAATCATATTGTGCAGTGTGTCTGTCAGTATCCATCAGACTGAACCCATGGTGTTCAAGCCCCCATCTTGGCCTTCCTGGCTTTCATCTCAAGCCCCTCCTACCTGTGATAATTATAGGGTTGTGGCTTAATCACACACATGGCCAGTATATGTGGCCTACAGTAGGGATTAAATGCATTTAAATGCAGCTGTGCATCGTGTGACTGAGCGTTCATGGGGAAGTGAGCCGAGAGATGGTGGTTCTCAGTCGCTCCGTCACTCATACATAGAGATGGAGGGTTCAGGTGGATGGCCACTGTGGGAAAGCCAGGTTTGGATGTCATTTTTCATCTCGCTGGAGGATGTCAGGGTGACCAGTGGTGCCTTTTCTGCTTTGCAGGGTATCCCGCTGCCGGCCTTGGGAACGCTGTTCTCCCACCCCTACGCGTACATGGCGAGCCCCCTCTCACGTAGCCCGCTGCTGGGTGCCTCCAGGTCCTGTCTGCACTACAGCCCCTACCCAGTTCCCAGTGCCCTGTGCCAGGGCACCGGTGCACTTGCCCTGTCTGTTCCAGCCAGTCGGGACACAAGCCCTGAGGCCAAGCCCACGCCAGAGCACCGCACGGTGACCAACAGGGGCAAAACCTTATTAAAAGACCCCATTAATGAGCTGCAGAGCATCCAAAGGCTTGTAAGCGGCCTGGAGAAGCAGAGGAGCACTTCCCCAAAGTGACTGGGGCGCCTCCCGCAGGCCATGTCAGGAACATCCAGTTCACTGGGATGCAGTTCAGCACTGGGTTGGACATCCACACCTCACCGGACTGAATGTCAGACAGGAAGTTCCCAAACAGATGCTGAAGAGGTGGATGCCTTAGTGACATAAGCTGGTTCCTGCGCCCGCTTTGCAGTGAGGTACATGGGAGATCTGAGGCGGGCAGTTTTCTGCCCAGACGTTGAGCATGGCGGCAAAATGAAACTGCATGGTCTCACCTCCATACCCAGGAGCACCAGGGGCGTCGAGAAATATGGATTGACAAGAAGGTACTTAGGCTGTGGGAGGAACAACTGGCTTCACAGCTTCACTGTCACGGATGCCTGAATTTGACTTATCTAATTAAATAGAATCAGTTATATAAATAAGCCACATGCAGACTGGTATTAATTTATTTAAAGGTGTACTTTGGCGTGTACATAATGTTTTTGATTTGCTGTGACCTCGCACTGCAACAACGGGGTGAGCTCAGGTATTTAACTATTATCCCATCGCTGAAGACAAAAAAAGGGAAATGCTTCTTATCGGCCACCTTTATGCTGGTTACAACAGCACTACTGCTTTGCTCTCGCTTACATTGTCGCACACTTAATAAAAAGCAAATTATTCATTGTTAGTTACACTTGTTATTATTTCATTAGAATATGTTTGCATTGGGTTTTTTCTTTACTTTTTACTTTTGCCCTTTTACTTTTATACTGGTGACAACAGTACAAAAAGGTAGTGAACCATTTATTTTGTTAAAGTTGCAGAGTTGTATTGTGCCGTTATTATTATTTTAATTGCGCTCACTTTATCTGTTTATTTTTATATACAGCATTATCTGCATATAAAACCTACAGCCAGGAGATTTCGCAGCCATAAAATACAAGTATCCTTGGACATAATCAGACGCAAATGTTATATCAATGTGATATTTTGTTGAAAATAGTCCACTGGCGCCCCGTCCGCGGTGTCCCCTGCTTCCTGTGATGTGCTAACGGTTCACGGGACGCTGTATTGGCTGAGCAGTTGGAAGATGGATGGATGGATGTACATTTTGGACGAGTAAAAGTGAGGTTAACGCTGTATTTGGAATTACAGCGCCCCCTGCCAGCAGTAAATGTGTGACATGCGCGACTAATACAGTATGTATTAGTATCGTTTGTCGGTTTCGAAAGACCGGGGGGATTTTTCAACCGAATAAACGAGAGAAGCGGTCACTCTGAACAAAGTTTTCATTTATTAAAGTCCGGCCTGGCTTCACGGGGGGGGGGCCGGGGGGGGCCAGGGTGGGCCTGGCCCAGGGTTGGCCCGAGCTTTTATGGGGCCCTAAGCAGAATTTGATTTGCCCCCTCCCCCCCACCTAAATCAAGATATCTTGACATTTCAAGCACTCATGGGGGGGCCCTGGTGGCGTGGGGGCCCCAAGCGGCCGCTTAGTTCGCTTATGCCTTGGGTCGGCTCTGGCCTGGCCCACCCAATCACAAGGCTGGCCCAACCAGCGTCAATATAGTTTCTTTTATATGTAATTGCAGCGAGCTGGAGCCGGGCCTGATTAAAGTGAAGGTAAATATCATTGGGATGACTTGCAACCCTGCGTACAGACATAGACATGTCCTGCGAATGTTCAGAAGCTGAAAAAAACTAGCCTGCGTCGTGGTATCAATTCAGGTTACGAGTGTTAATTACTTACAGCGGCCACAGATTTTTCACCCGTCCCGAGAGAGGAATGGAAAATGTGCGGATTGTGGGGAGAGTTCTAAAGGACGGCGTTCGGGCGTCCGGCCGCCCAGACAGCCCCTTGTCCGCGAAGCGTCGCCTGTCGCCTGCCCGCAGACTGGCTCACAAAGACCTGGGCAGACAGCGGGAGCAGTGGCTTCCAATTAGAGGGGGCTGCACCCGGTTTTCCCGTAGCTGATCACTGAAGCCCTCTCTATTGTTGCACTCTGTCATACCCGATTAAGGAGGCGAGCTGCTGGACAGAGAAAAGGGCTGTCGGACCCGATTAAGCCCTAGCTTTGACGGGACGCGGCCTCTGCACTCACCTTTAATTAACTGGACAGGATGGACACTTTTTGCTTACCTACCAAACAATTGCGTGTATTCTGATAAGTTATATCGGGTAGAGAAGAATTAATAAGTTTGAAATCATTCGGTGCCTGATTTGACTTAATTGCTAAAGCGTAAAAGAGGGATGAATCAGAATACATGACAGTTTGACTCCTAAAGCAACGCAAATAATGAATTCAAGCAGGAAGTGTTTTCTGATTAAACAATTCATTTTGTCCAGCTATCTATCTTCAAAATACTTATTCTCGGCAAGGGGCGGTATTGGTGATTATAAAACATAAAAACCAATATCTACTGATTCTCAGACAAGCCAAATATATGTATTAATATAGAACATCAGACAGTGTCCTTATGACTGAGCCCGGCTTAGGGTTAGCCCAGGTTAGGGCGATGAACCAGGTCAGAGCAACCTGTTTAACCAGGAACACTGGTATAAAGAACGAATTTCATACGGATTATTTTGAGGTGAACCACCGATGGCCAAATTCGCATGTTTTCTGACTTGCAAGAATAAATTATTTATTCCTTTTTATTTCATACAGTCGTATCGTTACGTAATTTCAGTGCCTGGAAGTTTTGATTGTGACATTTTCCTGATTGTCTGGTGAGTGAAAAAATTAAGCGGGTTATCAATTCAAATTATGTGTGATAACACAAAAATTACTTAAATCATCCATACATCCATTTTCTGCACCCGCTTGTCATATTCGGGGTCGCGGGGGGTCTGGAGCCTACCTCGGAAGCTATTCAGGAGCAAATTACTTATGCCAAAGAATAAATAATTTATTATTAATAATGTCGTTATTTTCATGCACTGCAGCGTGATTGCGGCGCTATGAGTCTATTTAACGCCAGGGGTCGCACTAACTTCCTTAATCGTCCAGACTCTGTGATTGTTTCTGCTTTATTATACGGAAGAATAAAAGTTTCTTCTACGCCCTCATAACAAACACAATAGTATATTTAGATGTCACTCACGGACACGGACCTCGGTCTTATTTAGGCGCTCTCGTCCAGACTGAATTTTTGTTCAGTCTGGATGTTTCGTGTGTATTCCATCGACGTTTTGAATGACGTATGATTTATTAGGCTACTTCAGCTATATTCTTCAAAGCCCCACATTGGATGGATTTGCTAGATTTACTACTTCAGATTTTCGCACGCACCGCAGAATGTCCAAATTAAATATAATATTGGTCTAAAACAAATATAAACGCCCATGTAACCTCAGGAGAGAAACTATCCCAACCCATTCGCCCATCGAACATTTACCATCCTTTATTATTTATATTTTTTGGAGGGGGCGGAGGCTTACGTTAAATTAATTTCGATCTTCTATTTCATATACAAATTGCTCAAAGGCGGTGTGTCTGCTGTGGGCGTAATTTGAGCGCGTGTAAGACGATGTTTTGTACGGTGTCGTGGTGCTTCACGTTTCTATTTTCGTATCACATTTTATATCACATTGCATACATGTAACTCATCTTAAATAATCGAGTGATATTTATTTCAAGTTAAGAATTTTTCTTGGGTTTTCCAGCCACGCTTGAACCTTCCCTAAACATGGCAGATCGCACATCATAAAACATACAGCTGGCATACATAATAGCAATGAAAACCCAAAGAATAATAAATTAAATAGATTAATAACATGAACAGTCGGATTCTTCAGCGGTGAAAACGTATATCCATCCATTCTGCTGTTAAACAGGGGGCGGTACTGGGGTGCCCCCGTGTAGAGAGGCGATTAGTATGATTTTCACACGATAAACATCCGCGTCGTACTGCGCAGAAATGGACTTATGAGGCTGAATCCAGCATCGACGATCCGACGCTGGGAGGAGGGAGCAGAAAGTCAGCTTCATCTCTCTAATATTTTGGCACTCGCAGAAAACAATAAACGTCGAGTGTCCCGTTATGGTATAGCTGTGCTGCGCTGAATGCTGTCGGGACTCGCCACTGGTGGCCTGACGAGGGTGCCCATTGGAGTACGGTGACACCGACAAGAAGATAAATAACTTTATGCACGTTAAATGCCTCCCACTTTTCCAGTATCGCCGCGACTTTCACTGCGCGCCCGTTTGGCGTGGGAAGCGAACGGACGTTTGGCCTGAGAATGAAGGCACCGCACACACGCGCTTTATGAGGTAAAACTGCATCTCATTCGGATGCCTCCGGTCTCCAAAGCCCATGTACATCGTCACCCGTACACTCCTTTGGCGTTTTAATAACCTCTGTGGATTAGGCCAATATCTGCCATATTTTTGATATTATGAGATGAGTTTCAAAAATTCCTTTTTAGTAACTATACATAATCTAGTGTGCGTATCTGACCAAACTCCGGTTGTGTTCGTTGCAGTGAAGAGATTAAATTGAAGAAAAAAAAAACAACTACCATAATACTTTCTTTGCAGATTGACGCATTTTATAGTATATTTTTAATGGAAGCAAAGTAAGGTTAGGGCGTGATACGTGTGTGTGTGTTAATCAGGGTTCGAATTACAAAGTGGCTTTCGGGGGAGCCCTATTTTCCGATCCAAAAAATGGAAAGTGTTTTAGAGCTCCCCCTAAATGTTTCAAAGTAGGCTTTCAGGGGAGCCCAGGTCCTTTTCAGGGGAGCCGAGCTCCCCTTAGCTCCCCCGTAATTCGAACCCTGGTGTTAATCTAGCGGGCACAGAGTAATTAGGTATTAATTTGAGATAAATCTGCCACATTTATATTAAATGCAGCAGTACGATTCGATTGAACTACTGGACTAAGAAAACGATATTAATAATTACCACCAATTATTAACACCGATGTTTTATTTGTATTGCCCTCCTAATTATGTAAAAAAAATCTCAGTGGTTTACTGTGTATGTTTGTAATTTTGAGTTATTCTTTATCACGTTGTGCAGATTTTCTTAACCTTTTATTAGACATCAATCAAATAACACCAAGGCCATTTTACACATTATTTTTAAAAGAGCGTCCAGTTGCAGTTATGAGCACACAGTTAAAACAAACGCATTAGACGCGATGCTTTGTGTCCAAAAGCAGTTATACAGCATTAGCTGCACTTACATTAGTAATACAAATATAATTACGTATTACCGGTAGTTTTGATAAATATATTGCAATGTTACTGTACTATCTATTATAAAGAGATCAAATTTAACACTGCAGTAGTTGTGGTACCCTAGGTTTTATTTAAATGTTTGCGGAATAAATATATGAATTACATTTGATTTCAGTCACTAACATAAACATTTCTGTGCCCGATTATGGCTCATTTTAGTGCTTTACGCTCGTAGGCAGAATAGTTACCGATTGGGATGGCGCACATCGCCACTCAGAAACGAGCGCCGATCTCGGCCGATCCCGACGAGTCAATCAAGGCGACGTATTTGGACAAGACCTGTGCAGGCGTCAATCGAAATAACACTTAATTGATCCCTACACTACATTAATATGCATTAATGTACAGTAGTGATGAAACATTCAGCAACAGCCTTCTGGGAACTGTGATAACATTAGGGGACTATAAGCCTACTATCACTCTTTAGAATTAGCTAGTGTACATATTAAAATATTTTTGAAATTACGAATGTACTTGAATATGTCTCATATTTTTGGAGTAATAAAAGTTAGTATCCGTACGATTCCATAAACAAATTATGTTATGTTAGGACAATGAAGTGTATAATATATGTGGCTATAGACAGGGTTTTAAAAACATCTAGGATAGATAAATCTCGAAAATTTCAGAAATTAAACTGTGAAGTACCGATGCGTGTGGGACGTATCGAGGGCGGTGTTTGGCTCAGTGCCGGTGATCTTATGGTTACTGGTTCAAATCCCAAGACTGACAGAGTGCTGTCGCTGTTGGGTCTTAACCCCAGTTGCTACAGGACACCGGCTTGACCCTATAGTCTCTGATCCTTGTATGTCGCATTGGACAAATGCCTCTGAATTAATGCAACGCTCGAAAAATGCAATCTAAACTAAATATAGGCCTATCCACAGAGACATTTTTCCCCAGTAATTTTTGCTTCAAATGTTAATCCACATACGTGTTTGTATCTTGACTTAAACAATTACCCACGATTTTGGTATTATTTAGGGCAATTCAAATAGACAACTGATGATGTATTCACGCGGATAAATTCTATTAATATGTAGCACTTTAAAACTTTATGCCACATGAATGCACTTTCCGATAAGCGGAGGCGGTCGCTGAATTCCTGCTGCGGCCGGTTTCGGTATCGGTGCTCGGGCCGCCTTTGATCTCTTGCTGGGGAGGGTAGATTGACCGCGCGGGTCTCTGATTCATTCGTTCTTATTCGCATCCAGGCATATACGACACACTTCAGCGAACATTACCAGCGTACAATGGCCTGAATGTGGAACCCTCCGGACAGTCGATCACGGATAGATCGTTCTGCAGGGTCGCCGTACGCGGAGGGGGGGTGGATTATTTCAAAGGCCCCTGACTGACAGAGGCCTAAAATAACTGAGCATCATTGAATTGGTATGGGTTGGGTGCCCAATATGATATGCTTACATGTGGCCCAAAGTCTCTAGCGACACCCCTGTTGCGCTATATGTATTTAGGCTTGAGGGAGTTTTGAAAAATGTCTTGTTCTTGCTTTTAAGATTAAATTTATTGATCCCAGGGGGAAATGATGGTGCATACTGCAGCAAGAGCATAGTGCACAGGCGAGCATGCATATGCTGTCGAATAGGCAGGGCTCAAAGACAGTACGCATAGTGCAAATAGTGCAAACAAGCAACATGTTTATGGTTATAAAAAGCCCTCCATATCTTTGGGCCAGGTACTTACCGTGAATCCGGTCATTTTTATTCGTGCGCTGTTGGTCAAATGGTGCGTACCTTTGAATAAAATATGTTGGCTTAAAAATGAAACAAGTGAGCATTTAGCCTGGATTTTTTATATTGGAAATACTATGCACCGTATATTTACCCATGCAAAATCACCAAATATTTAAATATGATAACGCCAAAAAAAATTAGGCTGGCACACGTTTTCACTGCCTTGTTTATAATTACATTTACACTGCGTTAATCGCTATGGCACATAGGTTATTATTATTATTATTATTATTATTATTACACCACACACAGGCTGCCCCGGTGTTTCAAGATCTGTCCCGGTGTGTCAAGATTCGGGTATGCGCATGTGGCCTACTGAGCCAGGTTACTTGGAAAATATTCGATTGTATTGTTGGGTGAAATGTATGTGAATGTCTCTGGACATATATAAGCTGTAAATGTCTATGTACAGTTTAAATAGGATCAAATGAAGTAAACGCGCTTCGCCGTGTCTACATTTCTCCCTAAGGGTGCCCCATTGATCACGTGGCGGACGTATAAGCGTGTGGTCCTCGGTTCATTATTCGCATCGCCCACGCAGCGAACATGAAAAGCTCTCGGCTGGGAATGTGACCGAGGCCGAGCCCCGGCGGCAGCCGGAGTGACGCGTGCGTAAACACGGGATCCGGTCCGGAGCGCGTCGTGCAAGCAGCTCAAATGGAGGCGTTTGTGCCGGGAAAGCTGATTAGACTCTGAAATATTCGTGAAATTTAAATGCGGTCTTATCGAAATAATAATCCTCTCTCTCTCATGTATACACACACACAAACACACACACATACACACAGTGAGCACTAAACGTATCTTATCCACAGAGCCATGTAACCTGCAGGAGGGCTTTACTGTTTTTGTGTATATCACCCATCAGTTTCCCTTTCTTATTATGCAGTATTCGCAGTGTCTCGCTGGTCTAAGTGTAATGAGAATATCCACTTTGGTATCAAGCCCCTAAGCCAGCTCCTAAGTATGGGCCATGCGTCACTGCCACAGAAAACACCTCGAAATGGGCTGGGATTAATCCCAAACCCACGACCCTAATCCACATCTGCGGGCTGGGGGCTTCCATCACGGCCGAGGTGTAAATATTTAATCCAAGCTCATTCTGAACGAGGAGAAGGGCTTTAAAGGCTATGAGGAGGGGGCAGGGATGTGTTTAGGTTAGATGCTGGCTGTACAGTTTACAGGACGGATTATGTGTGGGGCGGGAGCGAAACCAAACATTTGGAGCCGAGGCCAAAAACAAGCTTTTAACAAGCTGTCTGATGTCATGGGGAGTCTGTTTGACTCCTGGGTACCACAGCATGGTTCCTTCGGTAATGTCTCCCAGCTTGTCCCAGTCGCCCCCAGCAGCTGGGGGCTCGCACCTCATTGGCCCGCTTGGCCGTCTCTCACTCCAGGCTCCATGTCCGCCCTGAGGAGCATTTTGGGCCAGCCTAGCTCAGAGTCCTGCTGTCCCAGGCTGGCCTCCCACATCCTCCCTTTGATCCACTGCCCTGCCTTCAGGAGGAGGTCTCTGAGCATGAGTGATGGCCAGGGGTGCCCCTGGACCTGCTGGACACGCAGATGTTCAGGGACCGGAACATGCCAGTTCCCAGCTCCCCTCACAGAAAAGACACAAGGCTTATGGAATCTAGAGCCTCTTAGATGTGTGAGTGACAGACATAATTAAATGGAAAAGGGGTCGGGCTGATGAAGCAGCTTCTAGAGGCAAGAGGTTCAGGCAGTGAATGCAAACATGTGCTGAACACACTGGAATAAATGATTGCTCGTTAGAAAAAAGGGTGGGTGCGTCCTCAGGGTCAGCACACTGTGGGACGTCCAAGTGCCAAGGAGTAGCAGGATCTCTCTCGTCCCCGCAGCTCGAGAACATGGACGACGTCAAGGTGACCCTTCTGGACAGGGAGCTGTGGAGGAAGTTCCACGAGGCAGGAACAGAGATGATTGTCACCAAGGCTGGCCGGTGAGCAAGCCCGCAGCCTGGGATGGCCCCCCTGCTATACCGGGTCACGGAGTGACCGAGCGGGAATGGTTAAGAATCCCAGCCTCTCATGAAGAGGCAGCAGGTAGATAGCATATTATAAAGGAAGAGTATGAGCATGTTGAAGGGGTCCGTACTCAGTGACAGGGCTGTATCTGGCGTGCGAGACGTACTAGGACGGATAGTAAAACATTTCTGAGATTATTTGGCTGCACAAAGTTTCAGGTCTAGAAACCATTTGATGTTTATATTGCATTAGATTTCATTTGATGTTTATATCGCAAAAACATAAAATAATATAATAACAGTGATAATAATAACTAGTATTATTGTTGTTGCTGAATTATAATAGAGATTATTGAATAATAACAATAATAATAAAAATTCTTCTTGTTCTTGTTCTTCTTCTTCTTCTTATTATTATTATGTTGATGATCATGATCATGAACTAACTCGGTGATCGCAGCGTAACAATAAAAATGCAGGGAAAATTCCGTATCAGAGTTTGAATACGTTTAAACGCTGGGCCGCACTTCTCTTGGTAAACCGACTTTATAAAAACTGCCGCTGCTAGATAGATTGGAACGAACAATGATACATTATATGGTTTATTGATGCACTATATCATATTATATTATATTATATTATATAATTTTTAGTGATAATAATAAAAAAAACATTATAAAAATAATGTACATCGACAACGCGGTGACCTTCTTGCGAGCATTGTTTGGAATACACACCTAAAAATTACTCATGCAGAATAACAGATGGAACGTGAAAATATAACCTATACAATTTATGTGACTTTTGTGTTTTCATGTAGGTAATTTTATCTCCAATTAAATTCCGTCGGTAAGTTCGTAGAAGTTTGAATGCGTAAATGTGTAAATGCGTTGAGAAATGGTTTTAAGTCGATCCAAACAAAAAACAACCATTTATGTCAAGTTAAAATAATATTTTATTTTAAATTATTAAAATTATTAAATTAAAATAATATTTTCAGAATGAGAATCACAATAATCTATTTTTTCGCCACGTCCTTTTTTATAGGCCTATATAAGAAATTTGCTTTGGGTGCTAAACGATTAAGGACCATTAAGACATTATAATTAGAACATATTAATATATAATTACATAAAAATGATGTCGGCTACTTTGGGCGTAATGAAAATATAGCAGAAAATACTATATATAATATAATTCTGAAAGATGCTTACCGAAATGGAAAGTGTATTTATCTGCTGTGCTGCTATGTAAAAATTCTGCAATGGCTTTCCCGAAAGCTTCGCAACGCTATAGTAAGGCGTTATTTCGCACTTATGATCGATCGTCAATTAGCAATCGTTTCCCGAAACCCTCCATAACTAAAGTAGTTCATTATGTCGTTCGCAGATTTACGAGTGATCCGACTCGTTGTTCGTCATTTAAATTTTTGCCTGCTGTCCTGTCGCAGAGACACGGAGATCGGTCAAAATAAATCACAAAAACACACTGATGGTCTTCTTTGGACAACGTAATAACGCTGATGATATAATAAGAGGTCAATATCGCAATATAAAACTATAACGTAGATTATAAACTATGGCAAAAGGGGTATATTGTAGTAAAACCTATATGCGATTTGAATACATAACAAGGTTGTGCAATATTAAGAACTGACTTAAGAATGACCTTGAAAATCAAATTATATTAATAAAATTAGCTGAAAACACGATGCAGAATCGCAATTTGACTTTAAATATAATGAGGTAAAATTAAAATGTAATTGATTTCACATGAATCCATATGCATAGTGTAAGTTCAGCTTTAACAATGGAGCTTAATTTTTCAATATGAATTACACAGCATGTCAAAATATATAGTGTATATTGAAATCCATACCTCTGAAATACATACATCTACCATCTTAGAAGTTAAATATATTATGTAATTATTTATGTTTTGCTAGATTAAATTATATTCGTATGTTGTATGATTATATTGAATTGCCTTCAGCTGAAATTAATTAAATTCTTCTGTCAATCCAATTGAAATCTTACAGGGTGCGGCCAAGTCAATTCAAAAACCAGTTGATGAATGGAAGGGGGCGCAATTCATGAACTCTGAACAACCCTGCTAAGGCTACATAATAAGCTAACCGATAAAAATGGCTGTGTTCAGTCACATCTTTTGAATTGGGAAGGTAAATCAACCTTCACGACCAGCAAAGGCAGAATTGTGAATTGTGCAAGTCAACCTAATACAGTGTTTGAGACAGCGCCATCCAGGAAGTCAAGTTGAATGTCTAAATGCTGTTTTGTGGGCAGTCGTGAACCCCTTGCATCATCTCAGTAATGAACAATTCTTGAAGAAATGCAGGCTGACCTGGCATGAAATAAAGAGCCTCTTTTGTCTGGTGCAGGATAAAGTTAAGTTAGGAACACACTGGAATTTTTCCCTCATTTGGATTTTCCACCGTAGCAAGTACCGTAATTTTGGTACTTTTGGTACCTCAGTAAAGTACCAACAGTTTGGAACTTCTTTTGAGCTGGTTTTCCACTGCCGTATAAACTGGTACCGGTGCTGAATAAAAGCACAACGTGAGGCGGGGCATTTTGTTCTTAATTCGAACAATAGCTGTAGTATGTAGCTGGACAATGTTGGATATTAAATCTAACATCGCATGTTATGCACATGCAGTTCTTACATCGCTAGTGAGTTACATTAAGATCAGACTTTCTTACTTTCGGTTCTGTACGGAATCGCTAAAATATTTTTACTTTGGCATAGAGAAAAAGCTTAGCTAACTAATTTTAATGATTATTCCTTGCATATATTATATTTATATCCAATATATGTTTTTAAAATCAGTTTAAAGTTTACCTCGCTGCTTTTGCTTGGGCGCTGAATGCGTTCTCAGAGACGTACGATCATAATCATCCTCACCCTTGCTATTTAAATCAGTCCTAGACATGTTTGTTAGAAATTTATGCTAACTAAATTTTTTATTTTATGTTACCCAACTTATAAATACCCCAATATTTATTACAACAAAATCACAACGCTATATCTGGAGACTCTCCAGTACCGTGCTGCAGTAGTAGGCTATATATTAAATAAAATCCTTTTTAAATTTCTTGTTATGCCGTCCTGATCTTGTTGTATCTGTTCTTCCGACCAGATTGCAATTATTATTATTTTTTACTTCATTTGTTGCCGTTTTCTGAGGTCATAACGTTTTGTCAAATCGCGTTTCAAAATCGGGATATTTGCATAACCAATCGACAGCGAAAGCGTGAAAGTTTTGGTACTGGTACTCGACCGGAAGTCAATGAAAAGCGAAAGTACCGTACCAAAAGTACGTACCAAACTTCCTGCGGTGGAAAAGCGTTCTATGTTTCTTCTACACCACCAGTGGATTCCTGCAGACCTACAAATGCACATGGGCTCAGCAAGGCTGCTGTGTCCTGCATCTGTGCATCCATTGATCACATTTCAGATGCACCATGCATACAACTACCAGATAAATCCTTATCTGAAGGTGTGGTACCTTCTGATTGGAAGCATGCCAACATAACGCCCATTTTCAAAAAAGGGGATAG
>JAODKN010050255.1:946-19252 GCA_026774425.1 Petrocephalus zakoni
AGCTGGCATACTTACTAAGACAGGAGTCGTCACAGCCAGCCGCCTTATGTACCAAGACGGGAGGAGTCACAGCCAGCCGGCATACTTACTAAGACAGGAGGAGTCACAGCCAGCTGGCATACTTACTAAGACAGGAGTCGTCACAGCCAGCCGCCTTATGTACCAAGACGGGAGGAGTCACAGCCAGCTGGCATACTTACTAAGACAGGAGGGGTCACAGCTAGCAGCCTTTCTAACTAAGATAAGAGGAGTTACAGCCAGCAGCCTTATGTACCAAGATGAGAGGAGTCACAGCCAGCTGGCATACTTACTAAGACAGGAGGAGTCACAGCTAGCAGCTAACTAAGATAAGAGGAGTTACAGCCAGCAGCCTTTCCTACTAATACAGGAGGAGTCACAGCCAGCAGCCTAAGACAGGAGTCGACACAACCAGAAGCCTTTCCTACTAACACAGGAGGAGTCATAGCCCGTCGACTTTCTTACTAACACAGAAGTCGTCACGGCCATCAGCCATTCTTACTCACACAGGATGAGTTGCAGCCAGCAGCCTGCCTCCCTACATCTCATATGCTCCGCTGATCTCCCCTCATTATCCTGACAATTCAAGACAGGAACCCATTCTACTGCTCGACTGCAAAACCAGACTGTAGACTCTTATCTCTATCAGGGCCGTTTGCGTGAAGTGAGGGGACCACCTTCATCCCATACCCCTATATCACAGGGGAATATACTTCAAAGTAAAACACCATTAACACCGATGCAGCTCACCCCACCCCAACACGACCCCCATTTCCGCATCACTCATGCTCTGGTTTAACTTCATAACCTGAAGCATTCAGTGGGTTTGATGAATGGATGTCTGAAGGCATTTTCACAAAAGAGAGTAGGCAAAGGGCACACAAGGGACAGACCAGACAGCTCTCAGGACTTACATCACTGTTCTATTAATGTTGTCTTTTCAATTCTCATCCTAAATTGATAAACAGTGCAGTAGTCCAGATGTTTCCTGAGATAAGCCAATCACGTGACAACACTTCTGACAGTCTGATCCGGCCTTCTGTGTGTAAACATGTCCATGATCTGTTATCCCATCCAGCAACGGAAACAAAACTCTACCCAGTAATGGTACCCAGTAGACTAGTGCTTCCCAACCTGGTCCATGGGAACTCAAAGACGGTTCATGTTTTTGATCCCTCCCAGGTCCCTGCCAGACAGTCCACATTTTTGCCCCCTCCCAGCGGGACCAAAAAACGTGGACTGTCTGCGGGTCCCCGAGGATCGGACTGGGAAACACAGTGGTATATTGAAAAGAGCCGACGGGCAGATCATCACTGGGTCCGGCACCATACATGATGTTACGGCAGAAAACCCATGTTTGTGGATGAAACATGAACATTATTTCCTTTAAGTCCTGAAATGAACACACAACACAGCTATCATTTAAAGAGAGAGAATACAGACCACGTTTTTTTGTGCATGGTATTACTGTGCATCATATTTATTGTATTATGGGTATTATACTTATTGTAAGCAGAGAAATTAAACTTAGTGGTATTTAAATTAAGGCAAGCCACCAAAAGGGACAGAAGTCCTAATCATGCATGGGACCCTCAAACGTCCATGATGGCCCCACCGTGACATGCACGGTGAAGAATGGCACTTCTGACCAAAAACATTAGCAGGAGCACCCTGCAGGCTGACTTCTGAGTTGTGGGATACTGCGGCATGCACAATGGAGGGACGGACACACACTAGCAGACACAGACTATCAGTCAGCCTCTGTGTTCTGCTGCCAGGGTGTTGCCTTCCTGATTCCATGGAAAAGGAAGGGCCAAACGTGGAACTGAGGAGTGAGCAGACACACTGGGGAGCATGATGCTGATGCTGTAACTGCCCTTTGTCGGGGTGGAAGCAGACGGGGTCACCACCCCTGACAACGGCGAGGATGATTCTGACCCCCGGTCGATGACGATGACAAGCCCTCTCACCTCTGCGCGCCGTCCCCAGGTGAGTGACAACAGAATTCCTGTACTGACTCCTCAGTCTGTCTTCCAGAGTGTGGATCTATACAATGGCAAACCAACAAAGCAGTGTGAAAGACGATAACACTGTCTGTGTAACCTGTTACTACTATTAACTCAAAAACGCTGTGGATGAAATAATTCTGACAGTTGTGTGTGGCTTTCGGTTCTCCTTAGCCTGAAGGGGGCTGCTGAAGAAATGGCAAGAACCATCCTTCAGATCCTGCGCGGACCAAGAGGATTTGAGTGCTGAACACTGGGTGACCTCTACTAGGAGGGCCTCCTGTGTGGTGCTGGAAATCACATGACCCCCACACCTGGCCCGGATATGACGTTATGCAAACTTCAGGAATGGATTTGGTATCTCCACTAGGAGGCTCGAAATCACATGACTTCCATAATAGTGCTGGATATGGCGTCAGTGCAACACTGGGGACTGACTTTAATCATCACTTTTAAAATACATATTTGCCATTTCAGTGATATTAATGCAAAATTGGGATCAGACGTTAACGTTCCATCTACAGGAACGGATGTTAATACTTTATTTTATATTTGCTATTTCGATGTGAAATTCTGACCTTTATATATTTTTAAATATGAGAAATATCCTGTTGGGAAATACACCATCTAAGCACATGTTCGGCCTACTGAGTTCTCTATAGAAGCGACACTAAGATCCTTAGTGGAGGTTGTCCAGTGCTCTGCAGCCAGACCCTTCTCAGGGGCCCTGGGGCTAGACACATACCTTCTCCTGGTACTCCTGCTCCTTCAACCTGGCCTCACTCAATAGAGTGGTCTTCTGGGCCAACTGTGCCTAGGAGGGCAGAATAAAATACATAAAAAAACAGGAAGTGAAAGTGACAGAAGGAGAAATGGAGAGAGAAAGAGAGAGTGGGGCAGAACACTGGGGCAACAGTACAGCAAGCAAACACTAAATGACAACTGCATTCATTTCTCATAGTTGGCATATTTATATTTGTCAGTATTGTACTAGTTAATTCATATTTATTAAATGTCTCTATCTATGTGCCAGATTAGAAAAGAACTTATTATACTGGTCAGGGCTGCCCAGTGTACAGGAAGAAATTACGTTTCTCATTTATTAGAGTTTTCGATGGGAAAGGCACAAATTAAAGCTTTTTGACATCCCAGAGGTGTGAGTTAAAATAAAAAGTGGACGTTTTACAAGTAAGCTCACAGTTGCTAAAATAGAAGCCAGATTTGGAGTTCCTATGATATTTCATACCCTGGAAACTCATGAGATAAGGATTAGAGGGCCCTCTAGTGGATACGATAGGAAATGTCCTCAAGTCCAAAGGCTGACTGCAAGCCCAGCAGCAGCTGGATGACACTGACTGCAAAACTAAAGCTTAAGGTATGTTACACACTTACTCCCCCATTTTTAAGCCTGGGTGCAAAAATAAGTGGAAACTAGGGAGGCAGCAACAGAACACTGTTGGCCACAAGCACTGAATTCAGGCAATTAGGAACGAAAGCCAACATGGGGCATCAGTCGTCACAGCTCCTAATGCAGTCCAGACAGAGGGAGTATACTGGCAGGAGCTGCAGGGCGAGCGGAAAACTCGGGCTGAGTCACTTCCCCATGGATGAGAACAGCACCCCTCCTAGGCGGAGGTCAGCCCCATCCCAGAATAAAGGCCAAAAGAGAGGAAGCCAGGTGCTGTGCTCAGCTGAAACGCTCAATGTGAAAACCTATAAAACCAAAACTGCAAGGCCTGCAGGACTAAGGGGCTCCTCTGAAATGTTGAGCCAAGCTTCTGCGCACACTGACTGTCATAAATGCCGCTGTCATAAAACCAGTGTTTAACTCACCTGCAGATCTGTCAGAGAGCCCTGAAAGAAACATTTAATTTCTGGTTATACAACTGACATATGATGTTTAAATGAGCAAGTGTTTAAAATCCAAAGAAACCCGATCCCACAAACCCATGGGCCTTAGCCCGCGACATAACCCAACAGTCCCACAGGAAAATCACACCATGCAATCCCAATATCCCAATGGGCTACTGGACAATCCCACTAGACAACCCCACCCCCCCACAATCCCACACAGCCCTGTAGAGGAATAAAGAAAAATCCATTCTACATATTATTTTTATTTTTAAATGTAGGTCATTCAATTAGCAGTTCAATCAAGCCCAAGTAATAAAGACCTCAACTGGACAGAACATCCATACTGTAGTACCTGTTCGCTGTTCTGGATTCTCTGCTGGAGGTCATCCAGCTCCTTCTGTACCTCCCACACTCGTGCCCCCATCTCCTCTTCACGATTCTGCAAACACAGAAGGCAAAAACTGACTGCTGGCTTCCTGTGACAGGACACTACTTCCTGTAGCCATGTTGCCAGGGAAGGAGTCACTTACCTCAGTGTCGTTAACAGCAGTCATTACAACCAACCCCTCCATCTCATACCCCAGCAAAACATATGATGGGCACAAGAAGTGCACCCACTGCCAACAGAGCATATGCACAATGTACACAGAAAAAGATACCAACCAGAAATGCAATAAGGGCAAGCAAAACAGTTCAAAGCCAAGTGGAATTAGAGTGTGCCAACTATAACTGCTGCACTGCCTGGAACGGCTTTCACGCCATCATCTCTTACTAACTCAACATGCAACCATACATCAGTCATGCTTATTCTAGGCAAGGTCACCATGGGACTTGAAGCCCATCCCAGGCAGTACCGGGCACACGTCTGCTGCAAACCTTGGACAGAATTCCAGTCTATCGTGGGAACCACGCACAGACACAAATCATATACTATGCTCAATTTAAAGATATCAACTAAATTAACTGGATGTCTTTGGGCTGCATGAAGAAATCAGAGTAGCTAGAGAAAACCGTTAAAAAACGGAGAACAAGCAAACTCCACACAGTGCAAACTGATGAGCCGCTGTGCTGCCCGCCCTCTCCCCCGAAGCAAATGAGCCAGCTCAGTCTGCAGCCCAAGAACTTCCACGTTAGATCTTAAGAAGCGACCCTCAGCCTCTACGGGCGCTTTTCTACCGCACAAAGTTTGGTACTTTCGGTACGGTACTTTTCCATTGATTTACTTTTCCATTGACTTCCAGTCAGGTACCAGTACCAAAAATTCAAGTACTGAAAGTGCCAAACCACTTGGGGTACTTCTTTGGTACTTTGGGGCGTAACTTGAAATGCTTTCGCTGTCAACTGGTTATGCAAATACCCCAATTCTGAAACACAATGCAATCGCTGTTTTGACAAAACATTACGAACTCAGAAAACAGCAATAAAAGAAGTAGAAAAGATTATAATTGTGATCTGGTTGGAAGAATAGATACAACAAAATCAGGACGGCATAACAAGAAATTTAAAAAGGATTTAATTTAATACATAGCCTACTACTGCAGCATGGTACTGGAGAGTCTCCAGATATAGCACTGTGATTTTGTTGTAATAAATACTGGGGTATTTATAAGTTAGTTAACATAAAATAAAAAAAAGTTAAATTTCTCACAAACCTGTCTAGGAGTGATTTAAATAGCAAGGGTGAGAATGATTATGATCGTCTCAGAGAACATATGCAGTGCCCAAGCATAAGCAGTGGAGGTAAACTTTAAACTGATTTTAAAAACAAATATTGGATATAATTATAATATATGCAAGGAATAAATCATTAAAATTGCAGTTAGCTAAGCTTTTTTCCCTATGCCAAAGTAAAAATGTTTTAGCAAAACCCCCTGCGCTGTTCGTAAAAATGACCATATAAAACCGAAAGTAATTAAAAGTCTGATCTTAATGTAACTCACTAGAGTGAGAAGAACTGCATGTGCATAACATACTACAGCCATTGTTTGAATTCAGTACTCACTTTGTCCTTTTATTTACTTATTTATTTTTCATACACTTTACTGATCCCCTTCTCACCTCCCCCGACCTTGCTCTCCACTCCTGCAGCGCCCAGGGTTAAGGGCCTTGCTCAAGGGCCCACAGACAGCCAGAGGCTGGGCTTGAACCGGCGACCTTCCGATCACAGGCACAGAGCTTAACCTGCTGAGCCACACTCTGCGCAAGTACCAGTTTTTACGGCAGTGGAAAACCATTTTGGCGAAAGAAACATGGCACTGCGCAGTGTGACGTTGTCACTCATAGGCAGTGATGTCATTTGGCGCCGGCACCAGCAAGTGGAAAACCAATATAATTTTCCTCAGATATGTGTGATTCCATATTTTTTTCCTCTGTTTGATCTTTAAAACAGTTGTCATTGACTATAGTTATCTTTCTTTGTTTTTTTTTTTTTTAAAAGTGTTTTATACAGCCGGAAGTGTGGATTGTTGAGTGAAAATAGTTTTGTGGCATGTATGTGCTTGTTTTTTTTCCTACACAAACATTCGAATGAACATCTTCTGAGAGGAGCGATTCCATACTTTTTGCCAGGGGTTGTATACTGTGCCTGAGCACATTTGACTCCCAAAGTCCAGTTCGTTTGAGTAGTGCAGTTGCTCTGTATCATGCCTGATCACCTAGGTGGGCCCAGGTACAGTATGCATCTAGTGTAATCACTAACCATGCCTGAGCACAAAACTCGTCAACAAAGGCATGACATTGATCCTTATGCCACCAAACATGGTCATCACTCTGGTCTACGGCAGAGGTGCAGGGCTTTCTGGAAGTCTGGGCTGATGAGAGTATCCAGGAAGAGCTAGATACAACACACAAACACTCTGAGATATTTGGGGAAAAAAAACAGGACTTTCTTTATATGTGCAGCAAGATTACATAAAAATTGCTGAGTGGCATACTCGAGAAATCTATTAGAAGGCTGTGCCATCACACCGAAAACGACTCCAAATAAGTGATAAAGTAAAGACATTTAGCCTCAGCTCCTCTGTGCTGGGCAATAGCACTTCTTTCTACCTTTTCTTCAACAGAAAAAGACACGGCGTGCTTTGGCTCGGAATGTCAAGTGCAATGTGAGTGCAGACTAGTGGGGGGGTAGAGGGGGGTACAAGGGAACTGGGCTTAGTGTGAGTACAGCCTAAATGTATCACAAAAAATCTCCTCAACCCCTCAAGTTTATATACAAGCCCAACAGGTAAGTGGGTGATGCATTGTGGGGCTTTACTCTTTACTATGTGCTCGGGGGAGACCAGCTACTGCAGGACATGGGCTGGGATGGCAGCTCTTGGCTCTGCTTTACGTTTGCTCCAATTGTCACCATATCGATGACTTTTTAACCATCACACAGCAGTAGTTCATCTCCACCTTTCAGGCTGCTTTCTTAAGAAGTGTATTTCCTGGAATGATACCACATGGAGCGTACCTGTTATACAGTTTATCGTCTTAAAACAGGCACTGCACTTGCACTTTCCTGTGTTACTTGGTGCGTCTCCTCCTGTGACAGAGTGCTGTGTGTTTTGCTTTCACCATAAGCTGAACTGCAGTGGCACACAGCAATGAGAGAATCTAAGCTCATGGCTTAGGACTATTTCCCTGGCTCAGTGAATGTTGCTTGGTTTGTGAGTTCCCCAGTTTTAGAACCACCCGTTGGTTAGCTGGCTCTCTATATGACCGTTCATATTTTAAAATGAATACTATACAGACAGCCAAAACACCATTCATCTGTTAAGCCAACTGAGCCCTTGCTTGAAACAAAAGTAGAATGAGAGGCATCTTTCAACGAGTGCCACCCTATTAACTGGTAGAGAATAAGGGAGCTCCAAACTCAACACCGCACTCCAAACTTCACTTACCTCCTCAGGCTTCGAGTACAGAAACAGACAAAACAAGAGTGTTAACAGCCTAGATGACATACACATCTACACTATTTCACATGCAAGGGAAATGATCTGCTCTCCTTCCCAGGTGCCCAGCAAATTTGAGGTGGTTTCCTATACCTGCAAGATCTCTTCGTATTTATTTACTGTCCTGGTGAGGTCCTCCTCCTTCTGCGTAATTGTCTTACGCAGCTGGCTGGACTCTTCCCTATGGCTCTCAATGAGCTCTGCCTCTACTTCCTGTGCCTTCCCTGGGGGGGGACATTAAGCATTTATTCAGCAGACATTCACGGCCATCAAGCATCCCTATGGAGTTTGGATATACAACCT
Source organism: Petrocephalus zakoni (assembly GCA_026774425.1). NCBI lineage: Eukaryota > Metazoa > Chordata > Actinopteri > Osteoglossiformes > Mormyridae > Petrocephalus > Petrocephalus zakoni. Next base: position 9,063 of record JAODKN010050255.1, read on the forward strand.
GCCAAAAGGCTCAAAATGACTCCCAAGACTAAAGAAAATGAAATGTATATATTTATTCTTGAAGATCAGCCAAGCATTCAAAAGAAATCGTACATGCTCCTTTTCTGTAACTGGACCTTGCGCCCCTAGCCATCCTCTCACCTATGGCTTCTCGGACCGCAGACTCCATCTCCTGCTCCTTCTTCGCCATCTGGGTATTGTACTCTCGTAGCAGTTGCTTGAGCTGTGAGTTACGCTGCACCTCTATATCTTCCAACTCCAACCTGTCCACAAACAAGGCGAGACACAATGTGTATATTCTCATAAAAGAACATACGCGGTACTTCAGTAATGTCTGAAACCAAAAGATCTGTAGGCACCTCTCATAATCTACAGCATTAATTGATTAATCGTCTATTGTAAAACAATACATCAGAAGTGCCCTGCTATACAGGGAACTTTCACTCACTTGTGCTCTTTTTTGCACTCCTCTGCCACCTCCTTCTTTACCAGCTCTACTTCTTGCTCATGCTCCTTCCGGAGGGAGCGGAGGTCCTTCTGTAGCCGGGCCAAGTCCTTGCGGAGCTTCTGCTTTTCACTATCCGCCTCATTGGGATTGCAATGGACTCCATCTGGGCTTGGGCCAGCTGCCATCCCAGCAGCTGATCTCTGCTCATGCTCCCTCAGTAGAATCTCACTCTCCCTTAACCTCCTGCCCATCTCCTGCAGCTTCTGCTTACACTCCTCCACCAAAGAGCCCTCCATACACTCTTTGTTCACTGGCCCCTCAGTTGGACAAGCCTGGACCTCTTCTGCCTTTGACGCCAGGATCAGGTCAACAGAGTCTGTGTCCATTAAGTTCTGTAATTCCCTTAAACAACTCTCCAGTTCCATTACCTTTTTTTCTTTCTGCTGAACTTGTCTTTGCAAGTCTGAAGAGACTTCTGCTAGTGCGGTCTGGGCAACTAAATCCACATTTAGCCTGTCCACTTCAGCCTGAAAGTTCACCTTCTCCTCTTCTGCTTGCTTGAGCTTGTTCATTGCCTCCATAAGCTTGCAATTAACTTCCTCATGAATGGATAGTTTCTCCCTTTCTTTTTCTTGAAGTGCTTGCAAAGCCTCTTTCTGGCTGGATACTTCTCCCTCAAGTACAGTTATTTTTTCTACATATGCCTCCTTGAGCAGCTGCAGAGAGCTCTCCTTATCCCGTTTCTCATCACTCCTCACCTGCTCTGCCAGATGTTCCGCTTCAACTTTCTCCTTAGTTAAAGCATCTTCAAGAAACTGGACTTTCTCCTGCAGACCTTTAGTGCAAAGATCTCTGTCTTCCATCTCTTTTTTGACTTCCTCAACCTGTTTCTCCAAGGCTTTGAATGCCCGTTTCTTCTCCTCCAACTGACCCTGCACATTCTTTAGAATCTGCTCCTTCTCCTCTACCTGTGCAGTCAGTTGCTTGCGTACTTGGCTAATCTTTTGCTCTGCTTTCTTCTTCAACTCTGCCAATTTACCCGTGCTCTCAGAGGCCAAACGTTCCTCAGCTGCCTTTAGTGCCTCGTCTCTGCCCCTAAGGATCTCTGCTTTCACTCTCTCAAAATCTTCCTTCTGCTTTTCCAGTTCTTGTCTGGTGGTTTCATTCTCCAATGCCAAAGACTGCAACCGCTCCTGGGCCTCTTGCTCCTGGGCAGCCTGAACTTGGGCCTGCTGTAGTTGCTCTTCTAGCTTCCTCTGCTCACGTTCACGCACAGCCACCTGTTCCTCCAACTCACTCACCCGACGCATGCACCCTGTCAGCTCTGCAGTCAGGGCACTGAGTCGCTGGTCTTTCTCACTCAGGGTCTGGTCCATCTCAGACTTGCTGACAGACTGGTGATCGACGATGGCTGTCAGTTTCTCCAACTGCTTGTCCTTCTCAGTGATCTCTTTTTCCATATCTTCCAGCTTAGCCTGAAGGGACTTGACCGTGTTGTGGTTCTGGGTGAAGCGGGCCTCCACTTTTTTCTTGAGCTCAGATGCCTTGTTCTTAGATTGCTCTGCCTGTTCGAGGGCAGTAGCTTTCTCTGCATTTAGGGTCTTGATAGTGTCCTCCATCTCATTCAACAGCTTCTGCTGTTGCTCCTTGTGCTCATGATTCAATAAAGATATAGCTTCATCTTTTCCTGCCACAGTGTTTTCAAGTTGGTTCTTCAAATCATTTATTATGCCTTCCAAGCTGCTAATATGCAAGTCGTTTCCTTTAAGGGTCTCTGAGATGCTTTTGTTGTCCTTTCTTAGCTGCTCAATAGACAAATCTTTCTCAGTGAGCATCTGCAAGTCTTTTTGTAGAGACTCATTTTCTGCAGTTAAGGCGCTTATACGTTCTGCATTTACATTTACCTGGGATGTCATCTGCTCAAGTGAGCTACTTAAACGGCTGATCTCCTGTGACTTTTGTCGCAGCTGCTCCTCCAAAGTGCTAATTTTGACAGTCCTGCTCAGGATGGTGCTTCTGAGCTGTTCCACGCGTTTCTGACCACAGATAACCCTATCTTTCAATGCACCAAGCCGACCCTCCACTTGGTCACACAGCTTATTAGCGGTGCCATCCATTCTATTTTGAACTTCACCACAGACTTGTGTTAACTGTTTGCTCACAAAATTTATCTGGTTTCTGAAGTCTTCTTCCTTAACTTGCATTTGAAAAGCACACTCTTCAAGTCTCTTTTGCCAGTCTCCACTTTCTTTATTAGAAGCTTCATGGACCTGCAGTTTTCTCTGAGCTTCTTCTAACTCATTTGACAGTGTTTGCAGTTTTTCCCTGCTTTCCTCCTCAGTTTTACCAAGTTGATCCTGAAATGAGTTCCTTTCGGTAAGAGCCTGGTTCAGGTTTTTCTCTATGGCTTCTACTTGCTCTTTCAGCATCATTTCACCTTCTGACAGACTTTCTAGCTTGGTAGCTGCTTCCTTGAGCTCCGCCTGTAATTTCTGCACAGTGGTTTCTCTCATTGCAAGCTCTTCCCTGAGATTTTTAATATCCTGAAGCAACTCTTCCTTCCCATCTCTGCTGGTTACAAGCTGCTGAGTCACCTCAGCCACCACCTGTGTCTTCTCCTGCAGCAAGTTCTGTAGCTTTTCCTGCAACTCTTCCTGCTGGCACATCTTCTTCTGCCAGCTTTGTGACAGCTCCTCCTGCTCCGTCTTCAGAGCATCTTGAAGCCTTTCCATCTGTTCCTTATGGGCAGCCTCCAGCTGCATGACAGTGTCACTAATATCTGCAGAATTCACCTGGGCCATCTCCAGGATTTTCTCCTTGACTTGCTTGTCCTTCTCAGACAACTCTCGCTCCTTCTTTTCTATTTCCTTTCTGAATTTTTCTTCTTGTTCTTGAATTTTCTTCTTCATCTTCTCATTCATCTCTTTGGCCTTCTGTTTGATCTTCTCAGTCTTGGTCTCCTGCGCTTTCAATTTGTCCTCCATCTCCTTCTTTGCATTCACCAGTGTCTTCTCAAGAGCAGCCCTCTCATCATCCATCCTCTTCCTCATCTGCTGCTCTTCCTGTTGTTGCCTGCCCAATGATTCAGTGTATGATTGCTCTTGAACACAGAGCTCCTTCTTAACCTGTTCCAGTTGATGCAACAGCGTTTTCTGATCTGTAGAGTGCTTTTGAAGAAGGTCCTCTGTCTTCTGCTCAGAAGCTTTCAGTGTGTTTTGTAGTTGCAGCTCCAGTTCTTTTATCTGACTCCTGCAGCTTGTCAACTCTGCTGTGATTTTTCCCAGCTGAGCACTAGCTTCTAGCAAGCTCTCTCTCTCTTCCTGAGCCTTCTGAAGCCTCCGTTTCAAATCTTCCATTTCCAGAGTGTGCACTCTCTGTGCCTCTTCCACAGATTTAGTCTGTTCCTGCAGATCTTTCATCTCTTGCTGGTGAGAGGCAGCCAACTGATGCAGCCTATCCTTTCCTTCCTGTAAAGCCTTTTCTGTGGCCTCCTTCAGACTCTGTTCTTTCTTCAGCTGGTCCTCCAATGCCTTCTCTTTCTCCTCCACAACCATCTTAAGCTTGTTAAGTTCCTCTTTCAGTGTCTTCTCCACACCACCCAGGGACTGCTCATGTGCAGACTGAATGCCCTCAATCTCTGCCTGGTACCTAGACCGTTCCTTCTGCATCTCCTCTTCAAACTTTTGCCTGGAAATGTTAACTTCAGCCCTGCAGGCCACAAGTTGCTCCTCAAAAAGCTGCTTGCTCCTCAGTACCTCATTGAGCTCAGATGCCAGGGCCTCCAGCTCTGTCTGTTTGACATCTAGCTTCTCCAGTGTCTTTAGGTTCATGTCCTCCACATGTGCATGAAACTGCACTTCCTTTTCCTTCAGGGTAGCCTCCATTTCTACTTGATGCTGCTCTTGTAGTTTCTTGACCTCAGTGAGGTGCTGTTCTCGAATAAGTACCAGTTCTTCTTGGTGCCTTGCTTCCAGAGCCATACACTCTTCTTCAAGTTTGCTCTTATCCTCCTCCGTTTGGATTGCCATCTCCATGGGTGGATTTGCTCCATCCTGAGGGGTTTTCAGTAGAGAACTTTTCAGCTCCAGGATTCTCTGTAGGGAAAGATATTCATTTTTTATCTACTGACCAATTAAAAGAGTTGTGATCAACAGGTACAATGTGTCAGACATTCCTAAATCAAGAGATTTAGATGTTCAGTAGCTTCCTATGTTTACTTTCTCTGCTGGAACTGATGATGCTGGGCTAATGCACGGTGCCCCGATTAAAAAAATACATAAAGAAGGCTGCGCTGAGATGCTGACCGTCCGAGCAGCCTCCAGCTCCCGCTGCAGCTCCTGGACTCGACCATCTCCCTCTGACTGCACCGCAGCTTTCTGGAGCGCGGCCTCCTCTAAGGCCAGGACCGCCTGCTGGTCGTGCTCCTGCATGGCCTGAGTGAGCTCTGCCCGGCACTTTTCCTGCAAATCAAAGAATCCCCTCACTGATCCAGGTAGGTCTAGGAAGTCTTTCTGTTGTGTACAGGCAGGTTCAGCTGACAGTGCCTGTCAGGTACCATTCACTAAGGCTGACAGCGACAGTCTGTTCTGCCTAGTCCTAGTCACCTAAGTCCAGTTCTTCTGACAGTGACAGTCTGTACTGCTTGGTCCCATTAATGAAGGGCCAGCTCTCTTGATGGTGAGAATCTATACTACTTGGTCCCATTAATGAAGGGCCAGCTCTCTTGATGGTGGCAGTCTGTACTGCCTGGTCCCACTCACCAAGGCCTGGTTTAGTTGCTCCTGAAACTGAACATCTTGCTGCTTCAGTCGATCCTCCAGCTCTTGCTCCTTCCTGGTCAAAGCCTGCACATGCGACTTCTCCAGCTCAGCTACACGCTCGTCTGACGACTTCTGAGTAAGCATCATAATCGAACACACACCTCAGAGTTATCACACGCACTCGACATTGCATGTGAGGAATAATTCTGCTTGTGTGTGAGAGACAGGCTGGGAAGCTGGCTGTGAAGGCTGAGCGAGCCAGCAGTATGAATGGGGAACGAGCTCGCGAAACGCGTCACTGGCATCTGGAACACATATTCCTGATGTTCGCTTGTAAAAGGAAGCTCTCACGCCAACAAGGAGAGTGCTCCTCACATGCCACCGTGATCGCTCATCTGCCCCCTTACTGCTTTGCCGGACGAGACGCACAGATGGGGGGCCACCAAATCCGGACGAGATGCACACACGGGGGGGGCACCAAATGAACCCAGGCGCCACGCGATTTGCAACCCAATTTAGCTATAGATTCATCTGGGCTTTGGTAAAACCCTGAAATAAGAAAGCTGAGATCATCAGACAGGGAAATGAGACACCCGAGGGGAAAAGGAGCCCCCCCCCGCCAGCCCACCCCTACTCTAGTTCATGGTGACTCTACATCCTGCTTGCTCTGCCTGCTTCCAACTGCAAGCGCACAGCAGGCCAATGGAAACATATCACCCAAAGCCATATCTGCTGCTAGTACATCCTTCAAAAGACGCATGCTGGGGTCATGCCTCTCAAAAATAGATGACTTTTTTAACCTGGTGATCCTCTTGGCAATCCAGCATAATGTGTTACTGGATTGTTAACAATTACGTAACCATTGCTGGTACGAGCGTTGGTTTCAGCAATATTACTATTATCTCTTAAAGTTACTATGACTTTGTGACTCATGGAGTTGGAGAGAAAATGAATAACTAACGTTTTCATTTTTATGTCTCGTCTTACAGAAGCGTTACAATTTATGTGCGCTCACAGGGATTTGAAACGACCTTCACATTGGGAGCTACTATATATAATAAGACCAACCTTCATGATTTGCACCACCTCCTGCTTAACACGAGTCAGCTCTTGCTGCAGACTCCTCCTCTCCTCCTCACTGGCACGCTCCACCTGCTTCATCTGCTCATCCATCTTGGCCTGCAGCTGCCTGCGCGCTTCCTCCGCCCGCTGTGCCATGCCCAGGGCCCGTTCCAGCTCTTCAAAAGCTGACAGAGCAGACACATGCACACAATTCTACAGTCACAGTAATTACACTAGAGACCTACCAAATCCTTGAGGTTCAGTAAAACACTCCCCCCACAAATTGTTCTCATGCCTCTGATTAACTAGATCTTTTTCTATACTATACTACACCACAGCCATAAGTATTCATTAGACAATACTGCGCTGTTCCTTGGCTATTACAACAAACTATGAAAGAGTAACATCAAACCTTAAATATGGTTAAAATTAAACCAAACATGGGCTATGGGGTTGGCTGGGACAGTGGCCAGTGGACTTGCGTGCAATCAGGACACATGGGCGTGGCCTGTAGGTGAGCACCTACCAGCCCTCTCAGACTTCTCACGTTGCTCCTGCAGCTCCTCTTTTTCCGCTGCAGCTTGCTGGATGCGGGTCCTCAGCTGGGCCACCTCTTCCTCTTTCATCTCCAGGGTCTCGTGCATCTGCCTCTTTGTCTCAGCGATCACCATGCCCTGAGAGATTGCGGCCGGCGGTCACAGGCTGACCGTGTGCGCTCAAACATGAACACGACCAGAGACATATGCCCCTTGCTGCATACTATAAAAATGACTCTCGTAAATATTTATTTAAAACCCTGTGATAATGGAGAGAATGATGAGTCCTAGTAAAGTTCTCTGCAGTTTGGCCTGTAAATACCAAAACCATTTTCTCACAGGCCTGTAGGTCACAAAGTACTTGGCAGACTACTTATGGATAATAGGGGTTCTGAAAGCTCTGTGTGCTTAGTAATTAGAGGAAGCAGAGCTTAGCAGTGCAATAACATCGCAAAGCACTTTAATAAATACATAATGTCTAAACATGAGTCCAACTCATCAGTCAGCTATGCTAAGAGGCAGCACAGTCAGCCTCTGGAAAGACTCTCGGCATTGACATGGCACACACCCAAGGCAAAATACCATTAGAAGTCGTCACAAATTTTCCAGAGGGCTGTTATCTCCTGCAGCCACTAGTCAGAAATCAAAGGTCAGCCTCAACCATCCCAATCAAAGGCTGTACTCCTCTATCTAATCTCCAGACCACCTTAAAACTCAAAGGCTGAACAACCAGGCCAGTGATCTGTACAAGAGCCCGTAGCAAAGCACCTCAGAGAGGACTAGAGAGGAATATATAACATTCCTCTCTAGTTGCGCAATGTTATATATAATGATATAGAGTTATATATATATCATTATATATATCACCGAGGCAGGTTTCCAATCAGGATACTACACACACACACACACACACACACACACACACACACACACACACACACACACTATATTATATTATACAAACATTATATATAAACAAAATGGGTACACCACATCATGGCTGCATCCCCAGCATCACCCAACACTTCACCTTGTCCTGCTCCAGCTGCTCGATGAGGTTCTTGGCATCGCGCAGCTGTGTGATCAGGCGGGTCTTCTCAGTCGTGTGCAGCTCCTGCCAGCAGACACATGGATCAGAAAGGCACATGGCAAGGTGCCCCAGGTCTCCCCATCTGCGCGCCCGCCCACCTTCATCTTCTCCAGCTCCTGTAGCCTCTCTTGCAGCTGCTGCTGCAGCGCCTCATTTTCACTGCCCAGCTGCGTGCTGCGCTCCTTATGACTGCGCAGCAGCTCCTTGCACTTCTGCAGCAGGTTCTCCTGCCTGCGTATGCGTTGCTGCAGCAGCTCCACAGGGACGCTGCCGCCATCTGCTGGGAGAACAGGGCACTGAGGTTGATGGGACTGTACTCATTTCCTTGGCACATCAAGCCCTGAGATGTGCTGATGCAGACAGAACCTCTTTAGGAGGTTACATCTTGTTCATCAACGTTCAGCTCCCTAAATCGAGGGCAGCTGAGGTGAGAAAGCCTCAATGAACAGAAAGCGGCTTGCAGTGCATTGTGGGATGCATGTGGTCTCACACACGTGTGAAGGGAAAAAAAATGCAGTGCCGAAGGGCCCTGTCCATCACCATGATGCAAAGCCCCAACCTTTATCATCACCATTAAATAGCAGCCCTGCACTTGTTTCTCTACAGTATTTTCTACACAATCTACTCTAAATACAGCACAAGCTCTCTCACAGGTATTGAGTACAAAGAGATACTGCAGCATGGTAACACTAACCAATGGCATGTGACCTACCCTCATTTGGGCATGATATTTCAGGAGAGCTAGTCTCCTGTGACCCCTCAGGCTGTGCCGCCTCTCCTTCAGGACATGCGCCCTCCGCTGGGATCCCCTGCAGACGCTTCTTCATCAGAGCAACCTGAGAAGAAGATGGCACTCATAGTGACTTGGCCATAAGGAAGAAGACTATAAATGTGACCCAAAGGATCCCAGAACAAACCTGAGTCTGCAACACAGTGATCAGCTGGTCCTTTTCCTCCAGGGCAGCATCAAACTCCTCCTGCAGATGTTTTTTGGCTTGCTGGTCCATCTGTAGTTCCTGGTATTCAAACGGACCATGCAACAACTGATTAGTCAATACATTCAACATGAAAACTAATAACAGGCCCAGTTCACATACTGCCTGCTCTGGGTCTTCTAGCTCCTTTAGCGGGGATCCACAGCTCTAGTGGTAACCCTTAAAAAAGCAGACACGCCATCATGGAGCACGTGAAGAGAAGACCCAACCAAAGAGAAAACACTTGCCTCTCTAAGCTCACTAATCCTGCGCAAAGACTTGTCTTGACTTTGACTCAGAATAACCTGTAAATAAGCAGACCAGATGTTATTCATAATTACGTACATACACTTATAACATTTTACTGTCTTTCTTATTAAGGTTTGACATCTCAGCATGAGCTTAAACCTGCTGCAGTACATTACATCAGTTAGCTCAAAGTCAAGTGCCCATGCTGAGCAGAGTTAAAATCTGCTGATGGACCAGACTCTCATCCAAGAGGACAGAGCAGTTACCTGAGTCTTTTCCTTCTCCCTCTGAATGGTACGGTAAGCAGTGACCAGCTGAAAGGGACAGAACGCAGGTCCACGCATTCAGAGATTTTTCACTGATACAGAAAGTCCTTCGTGTGACCCCAGTGAGGGTAGGGAATCCCCGTACAGTAAGGGGTCACCCTGGACACACACGCTCTCCTGCTCACCTCCGAGTACTTCCCCCTGTAGTTACCCAGGCTCCTCTCCACCCTGTGCAGGCGATGAAGCAGCTGTTCTTTGGACAAGGTGTCTACATTGCCCGGCATGTCCTCTGCCTCGCTCTCGATGTCAGAGGGGGGGTCGTAGGAAGGAGCGACGCCCAGAGACTCGTTCTCGAGCCGCGTGAGCGACTCGCGGGACGAGCTCCGCACGAGGCTGTCGCGCGAGGGGGAGCGCATCAGCCCGTCTGCTTTGCCTGGGGAGCGGAACAGCGACTCCATGGAGGACACCCGCAGCTGCAGCTTCTGAGCCAGCGTCTGCGACTCCTGCTTCTGCGCAATGGGGATGGGTGGGGATGTTACCGGACATACACCGCGGGAAAACACTACTCACTTCCGAGGTGGGGACGTTTCAGGGCTAAGAAATCCCCTTTATTGATAACATGAGTCATAACAGAATTACATTAACATCAGTAATTGATGATACCACACACATTTAGATACAAGCCACAAGATTGCAAATAATTTTATATATATATATATATATATATATATATATATATATATATACACACACACACACACACACACACACATATTTATGAAATTTACTCAGCTATGACAAGAAA
>JAODKN010051184.1:6646-19133 GCA_026774425.1 Petrocephalus zakoni
GTGTATAGTTATCTGTCACAAATAACAGGGGACTTGTAGAAAGATGGAATGGGTGCAATCAATCAGTTTCTTGATTGCTTATGGGATACTTCATTTGGAAAACCAGTCAATTAAAATACAAACGGAAACCAAACATGCAAGATCAAGAAACCCACACAGACTGCTTATGAGTATGCAAGAGTTCATGGAAAAACTGAGAACCCAAAAAAACTATTCCATACATTCCAGTCTTTTTTCTGATAAAAAAAATGAAAATTTTATTGAAATTTATCTTTTTAATGGTAAGCATGCTGTTTATTAATGTTTCATATACTGGAGGCACATAAATGAATAGGTCATCATTATATATGTTTAAATATAATGAAACCAAAGTAAGAGGTATAGTGCAGTTTCAGGATTCTGAGCTCACATCAGGCTTTGGTTTTCTTTCTACAGTCTATGTCAGACAGATTCTTTATGATGTTATATCCACCATGTAGGATCTTAATTCCCAATCTTCCATGCCCCCAGAAAGAAAATAAAGATTCTTAAAAATGAAATGGATGCTTAATAATAGGCTCATAGGATTGTATTTCATAAGACTGGATGATTTCATAAGACTCACATGAATTAGTTTGAAATTTTTAAATAGTTTTCTTTAGTGTAAAAAAAGAATTGCTTTAGATAGAGGACAGGACCCTTCTGACTGAATGATGTGTCCGGATTCTCTGTAAAGAGTACCTTGTGATGTAAAGAGGTACTGTGATGTGATATCACATCTGAGACCTTGCCTGTGTTGAAATATTTCTTGTGAAAACATAAAGGTAACTGCAAAGCAAGAGGAAAACTTCCCTTGATTTCAACATAGATTACTTAACAGGATACTGCTAGACCTTTTGAAATAATACCATCCTACATGTCCACACTGTCAGAAAAAAATGTCTAGGGAAAAAATAAAGCTCAAGATTTTCCTAATGCTAAGTTCCCTTAACCCCTGGGGTCAATGATAGCAGATCATGTACAGTTTCTTGTAGTACCCTTGAGTTGGGCACTTAAGCCAAATCACACCAGTCAAGTTTCCATAAAAAATACACATATCAAATTATATGTTATGCATTAAGAATATCACTCTTGGATCAATAAAGTTCACTGAATTTAATGTAATATAATGCTATCTAATCTACCATTAACACATCAACAAAGTCTTCATGCAAGTGAAGTCTTTTAAACTGATAACTTCCATAGGCAATGCCATTGTATGTTTATGATTACATAATTATGTACACATTGCCCATGTACAGCTAATCAAATGAATGCATAATCCAACATTTAAAGGCAAAACTTAAATTTCATTTAAGTACTGGTTTGAAATATTTCGCTTAGGAGAAGCAAATGGCTTACTGTGAAATGGACTTCACATAACTAATATATGTGATATTTTTACAGGGCAAAGCAACTCTGCTCTTTCTCTTTAAATTAACACAATGATCACAGTTATCAATTTTTGATCTCAATGATCACAATTACCAACAACCCAAATGCATTCTTACCTGGAAGTTCACTACTTTTGGTTTTAAACCAAGTGCTGTTCTCAGTGCTGCTCATTTGAATCCAATATCTGGCATTAGATGAAAACACTTTCCCACTCAGCCTGGCTTTGAGACAAAAATGGCAGAAATGATCCAACGGGCCATATTACACACTGATGTTGAGCCCATGCTTTTGAACTTCCTGATTTCTTTCCTGTCATTTGCATACGGTGAAGCAAAGCCACCTCTGCAGTTAAGTGCAGAACAGAGTCATCAAGAGCTCTGTCTGTGGAGAGATGCAGAGAGCCGTTGAATGCTCCACTTATCCCCGGTGCATTTTTACAATTAACTTTATTTAGATTAACCTCATTTGCTCATGTGTGACAAGTTTGGCTCTAATCATGCCTCTCTCAGAAGACCATAAAACTGATGACCAATTCTGTTTCTGCTCATTTTACAGTTCAAAGCAAATGATGCTAAAAATCTAATGCTAATAATTATCTCTGCGTAGCCAAGGACAGTGTTGAGCAAGCCTTGGTCATCAAGACATCAGCAAAATATTACAGCCGATAATCATTAACTGGCAAAAATTGTGGCATTGCAGTGAAGAAATTGAAGCAGGTGAATTTTGTGATTTACTCATAAGATAATTTTCTCACAATATACAGTAACCCATAACACATAAACTTTAGCCTTCAACCTCATGTTAAGTAGTAGTCAGTACACACCTGGCATCAATTAAAGTGGCTCTGATTAACCCCAAATAAAATTCGACTGTAGCGAGTAGGATTTCCTAGAAATTTACTTTGTTGCATCCTACAGCAAAAACCTTACAAAGATTACAAGGAATCAAAGGTATCTCAATGTTAAAAGGTATCAGTCAAGAGAAGGGTACAAAAAAATCCACAGCGTTAGATATACCATGGAACAGAGCAAAGAAATTAATAAAAAAAAAACATCAAGTCTCCCAAAAACATGTGGGAATATGTGTTATGGTCTGATGAAACCAAGGTTGAATTTTTTGGCCACAATTCCAAAAGGCATATTTGGTGCTAAAACAACACTGCGCATCACCAAAAGAATATCATACCAGAGAAGCATGGTGCTGGCAGCATCATGCTTTGGGGCTGTTTTTCATCAGCTGGAATTGGGGCTTTAGTCAAAGTGGATGGAATTATGAACAGTTCCAAATACCAGTCAATTCTGGCCCATGACCTTCAGGAATTTCACCTTTCAGCACAACAATAACCCCAAGCATACATCCAAGTCAACAAAGGAATGTCTACACCAGAAGTTTTGGAATGGTCCAGCCAGAGCCCAGACCTAAATACAATTGAAAATCTTAGGGGTGATCTTAAGAGGGCTGCTCACAGTAAAGGCCCTCGCAATCTGACAGATTTGGAGCACCAAGAGTGGGCAAATATTGCCAAGTCAAGACGTGGCATGCTGATAGACTACCCAAAGAGACTGAATGCTGTAATTAAATAAAAAAAAGTTCTTAAACAAAAACCTGACATTTTAACATGGATATGTACACTTATACTTATACCACTGTAGAACAGTATTAGACAGGGCCTGCTCTTGCAAGAGGACGAGGTGTCAGAATGAGGGCTGACTGTCACAGCAAGGCATAATGGAAAGACAATCCTCAGTGTGGATTTCAAACAAACCGGAATTGAACTCAGACACCCAGGCCACAAAAGGAACCGTGAGGGGACGAAACAAAGGCAGGTATGTTAGACAAGGATAGACAAGGAGCAGAACTCCGTGTAAGGAAAAGAGGGAACACAAGCAACAACATCTACAATGTCACATAAACATTGCAGGTAACACACACAATGACTAAGGAACAGCGCGAAGGCAGGCACATGTATGCACAGGTGACTAGCACTAGACAAGAAACAGATACGGGCCATTGACAATAAACCAAACATTAGGGCTAGGAATAACAAGAAACGGGTGAGGGTGTTAATTACAAACAGCTCAAACAGTAGGAACGGGATGGCCAGCGATGCCTGCTGGCCAAACAGGGAAATGACAGGAGAGGACAGGGACTGATCCTGACACAGGTTTCGTAGGGTGTATTTGGGGTCACAGCACAATTAATGAAGAGGGACGAACAGGAAGAGGGGCGATTTCAAAAGAAATGCAGGCCACAGTCCAATACCATGTAATCAGCCATGGCCTAAGTATGACAGCGGCTGGTCAGACAACAGGGCTGCCAACTCTCACACATCTGGCGTGACACTCATGCTTTCAGACTCTCAGCCTCACACAAGCATATCTATATTATCCCATCATAAACCTAAAGTCAGTTACATGAAAAGTGTTGGGCCAGTTTGCGGACGAACAGACTATTTACAAGGTACTAAAACCGTTACATACATGTAAATGCGAGTGCAGACTTGTCTGGAATTGAAAATCTCACTCCAGTCAGCTGACCCAAGTTGTCAACCCTGAGAAAGTGTAGCCTAAAAAATGGAAATGAGAGAAACTGTAAATCGATTTTTTTTGTTCACCCATCCCACGTATAGGGCTTCAGATGACCATGAGGGAGCTAACAAAAAACTGGCTACTTCCTCATGCCAGTTATAAATCGCAAAGCAGCCTGGCCGGTGAGTTTCTAAAGTCCGCGCAATGGAGGAACCTACCCATAATAAATAGGTCGGGTTCCAAGAAAGAAAGAAAAAACTAAAAAGTTTGCGAACATTTTTATGAAAAGAAACTAAAAGGGGAAAAAAACCGCGAAGAAAACGGTAGGTGAATGAAACCAAACTACATTTTTTCACTAGCTATAGATGTCATGTTTGCTTTGTAAATTATATTAGTCAATCACAATGCATTGGTAGCAGTCGAATGCGTGTTAGCGACCGTTTACTGGTGTTTTATTTTATTACTTGGTTAATTCCGTAGTAATTTAGAGACAGCTACTTGTTAGTTTCGCTTTCTGCATTAGGGTAACGTGTTTGAAATTGGTGAGAAGAGAAAGGCTGCGCGATGCTCAGCATCGGGACGATAGGGATGTGCAGACCCGAGCCAATGTACGTGTCGCATTAATGATTCTCAAACCTAGCAGACTCGTGTCACATTTTGCACGAAAAATAAACTTCCTTGGTGAGTCTCCGGACTCGCTAGTACTTGGGAACAGTGCCTGAAAAACAGCTAGGTGCCTTACTCCGAAGGGAGAGGTGCTGGTGCCGAGTACCGGTGGGTACCGTCCCGCTTCGGGCACTGCTTGGTAAGTGGTCATGCGACATGGACGGTTCGACCGAAAAATAAAAAAGTAAATGTTCGGCTAGCTGTGTGAACACACGGTCACCCTTTTTAAGAATGCGCACAAGAATCAGCTCCCTTCAACCAACACGTTAATTATCTTTAGGTGGAGTAATTGTGTATGTGTGTACTGTAGTTAGTTTGAGTTGATCAGTGGTATTCTTTAATTAATGTTCTTTATTGAAAATAACCACAACAATATGCTTGGAGTTGCATTCCTCCAAACGTTATACATGTGCATGCAGTGTGTATGCATTTGTATCATACATTCTTTTGGCTAAAAACTGGCCTTATGCAATTTTATTTCAGTCATGGCTGGAAACTGAAGTTGGACGTTTGTTTCAGCCCAAAGGCAGCGTCTGTAGAAAGGAAACCCTCGTACTCGTGATATTTACACTAGAGTAAGGTTAAGTGATGAATGTTTTCATGTTTTAGACCTGCTTGTATTTTCATGAGCATTTAGGTCTACTGCCTACTGACTCTAGCTCTGAATATTTTATACACATTTTGGTTTTGCTGAAAACATGTGAAGCATATAAGCTGAAAGAGACATACTGAGGATCTATGTCGGCTGTCCCTATCTGCGCATATTTGCTATCAGAAGGAGCTCTGCCATAGCAACAAAGACCTAATTGCAAGTGGACAGTTATCTATACCTAGATATAGTAACTTTGTTCTTATCACGGTTAGGAGGGTGTTGTGGTTTGAAGGTAGATTTTTAAAAGTCACAGAAAATGCAAAAAGGAAACACACCATGTTTTAATGATGGCATAGAGAATACTTACATCAGAATGCTAATACACGTAACAATTGTTTTAGACTTTTTAAATTGCATTAAATAATACATCCATCATAGGGGGTCTGGAGCCTATCATAGCCCGCCCAGGGTAGAAGATTGGGGCACACCCTGTGTCAGGGTCAGTGCCCGTCCGACCCAGTCCTTTATATCATTCCCCTTTTGGCCAGCTGGTGTTGCTGGCCATCCTGATCCCCTTCCTTGTTTGCCCCTAGTGTGTTGCCCTTGCTCCCAAGACTGCCGCATGGCTCAGTGGGCTGAGTGTGTGGTACTGTTATCTGCTGTGTTGTGGGTTCGAGGCTGGCTAAGCCCACCCTTACATCTTGTTTTGTATATTTTGAGTTTCTCTTCCTCAGTGTTCTGTTTTCCCTTTTGGGCTTTTTGATTTCTAAGTTTACTCTCCTTATGTTTTTGGTTATTGTTCCATTTGTTATCCTAGTGTATTGTTTTGTGGTAGGTGTTTTCTAGTTTCAGGGTCAAGCATTCCATGTTTTCTAGTTTCAGGGTCCAAGCATTCAATTTTTTCCACCTGTTGCCCGTTGTCCTCTGTCCCTCCCGACTGGTTAATTGATTTGCACCTGTTCCTTGTTTGCCCTGGTGTTTCTTTGTATTTAAGTGCTTGCCTTTGTCCGTTTCCTTAGTCAGTCATTGAGTTGTATCTGTCTGAGTTATCGGTATTGCGGTTTCTGAATTGTAGTTGGTTGCTGTGTATTGTATGCACTGTGTAGTAGTTCTGCTCCCTCAGTTTGTTTTTCTTGTTAATTTATCAGCGTTTTCTCTTGACCCCCCCGTGGTCTGTTTGTTTTTGTAGTTTTGACTACTTACTGCGGTTTGATATTTTGTGGATGATTACTGGTGGTGTATATGGCAGATAATCCATAACATGGGAATAATAATGGGTAGTTGCAAGTGTAAAGACTGTCCCAAAACACTTCAGATTCAAATAACTTTTTAAATAATATAGGATATTTCTTACTCTTTTTGCTCATTATTCCTTGCAAAAGTTGCAGTGTGATAAGGTGTGATGTGGTATCAAAATAAAACATTCTGACTAATTAAATGTAACCTGGGCCAATTTTCAACTTTTACCTGTCGGCACATACTAAATAATAATAATCTGGGTCACTGAATTCTTAAAACATAATGAACTTCTGTTATTAGCTCCTTACACAAAATGCTGTGTGTTGAATGTGAAATTGAACATGAACTGAACTTTGTCATTCAGACCATATAGCAAAAAGTGCACAGCTGAACAAAATTGCATATCTCCAGGCTCAATGTATGAACAGAGATATGAGAAGTGCACACTATAAAACCGTAAATAAACGTAATGGACAGCATAGACAGGCAAAGTTTGTGTATAGCACAATGAACCGACTCATAAAAAGAATATTCCACATTATAAAGAATGTTGCCAGTTGCATTGCACAGCTGACAAAAAAATAAAATTTTATTAGAGCTAAAGTGCTCAGTGGCAAGAAGCATTAAAGTGATGCACCGAAATATCAATGTGTTAGGAGATATGAGTTCCTGATATGTGTTCAGGGTATGTGTTATGCTGTATGAATAACAATTTTAAATACGCTTACATCCTAAAAGTCAAAAGACGTTTTCAAAAACAAGTATGAAAATAAGAATGTGCAAAGCATGTGGAATATCGGTCTTGTTGTACTTAAGATATAGAAAAATATACCAAATTTTCTACATATGGCTGGTACCAGATTTTGTATATATACAGTGGTTCTTTGTAAGCATTTTGCATTACATTTCCTGGATTATCAAGTGCTACCTTATGAATGTTACATCACTTCATTTGACTGTGTCTCATTTTCGTGTCATAAATGCAAGAATTATCATTCTAATCTACAATCATCCCAAGTTTAAAATGCACTGTATCTGAATATTGTTTCAATAATTCTGTTGAAAACCATTTTAATTTAAGGGTTAATGAATATGCAAAATCTGCTCGTTTAGGGTAAGCATTTTGGATGAATTTGTAATACTGTATGACTTACAAGGGATGCCAGATCAACATTTTTCTTTACATAGAAGCTTGAGATGGAGTATGTTTTGCAGTACATTACATTTCTTTAGCGAATGCTTTAGTCTAAAGTGATGTCGAAGCAAGACAGTTAGTACATCACTAGCATACATTACATGCAGGTATCAATAATAATAATAATAATGCAGCTAGCCCAAAATTCCAGTAAATAACCAGTAAAGGGTGAAAGGAAGCACTTGAGCAAGTATCTATACAAAATACTGCAAGAACCTAACAAGATAGCTATTTGATACAGTGTTTAATTACAATGGAATAATAATCTTGCGAACAGAGCAGGTATGTTTCCTTTGCGTATTTTCAGACCTACATTCCTGTCGGTTTCTCCTACAGTTTCTAGGATGGGCTGCATTGGGTCCAAGAAGGAGCAGGAGCTTGTGGCCAAAGACCTGGGCAGCAGCGATTCAACCCAGCCAGCACGCTATGTTCCAACACCTGGGAAGAAGCCTGTGAGTAGATCTGTGGGCCATAATCATAATGAATACTTTGGATAAATCAAGAATGGGGGTGTGCAAAATTATATTTAAATTTAGTTTTGTTTATTGGGTCCTTGTTAAAGCTTTCCATATGGCTGTGTTTACAGTTTCAAACTCCTGCAATAGGGATCATGGGGAAATTACTTTTTGAAGTATTAGTATCTGCTCAGCCAATAAGATCATCAGATTAAATTTGTCTCTTTCTGTTTTTTTATTGTCTGTCTGTTTTAATCATATATTTCCACGTGTTCCTGCAGAACAGCAAAGCCAACTGCTCTAATGGCCCAGCCAGCACTGAAGGTGAATGTTTCTGTTTTCATCTATGAATCTCTTATGCTACAGTTAGGGGTCGAGCTTAAGAATTTTTGCTGATAGCCAACTTGACTAGTTCAGTAGTAAATGTAGTCCGACATTTTTTGTTAGCCAGCGGGCTAGTGCTCAGTTTTTTGTGCACACCAGTCATCTAAACTTCTTACCTCAAGTTAGTGGGCAAGCTTAATTTCTGTCTCTGGGTGCATTTGTTCTAAACTGCTTTGGCACATTTCATAAAAAGTACATGACACTCTCATGAAATCCATTTCACTATTTTGACAAAAATAAAAAAGGTTGTCCTAACTAAATTATTCAGTTGTGTTTTGGGTGTAATATGCAATAAACCAATCAGAATGGCATATCAGCTCACTGTTAAAAGGCAGGGGCGCATGGGCTTTGTTGAATTGCTATTATAATGGCGTGTTTGCCTTGCAGAACAGAACAGTTTTCGGCTGAGGTAACAGACGTGCTTGTGCGCAAAGTGAAAATGTGCGAACACATTGTCTATGGGAGCACCACTGTTCCACATATAATGAAATAACAAAAAACCATTAGCACACTTCAGGTGCGTGACTGTGTCCATAATGAGCATCGGGCAAGTTTCTAAAATGTCATTTAATTACACGCCACTAACTTTAGACATAGTTTTTGTTGGTTAAAAGTGCGATGTCATATTGTTGCCTTAAAATAGCAATGCACCGACAATGCGCCCAGCCACACTTCATTTAAAAAAGACCACCCTTACAAGCAGGACGCTTGCACAAAGTCATTTATTAGTTTGAAAATGTGGCGTGAGTTTTATGCTGGTATAAAACCAGCAAAACCACTTTGTCTCGTCTTTTCCGCCGCTGCAAAATAGGGCCCTATAAGTGTATTTCTCAAAACAATTTATACATACAGCATAAATGGTTGAATGGCCATAATTCACTCAAAATATAAGTAAACATGTCCCAAAGACAAATGTTGAATTGGTCAGTGCCACTACAGTGTTTCTTTGGCACGTTTCATGAAACGTTCTTAACATTCTCTCTCAGCTATAAGAGTATTTCCCAAAACAATTCATGCATACAGGCATGGCTGTATGGTTACGGCCGTAACTCACCCAAAACAATTCATTCCACTAATGAATTAGTCAGTGCCTTTAAAATGAAAGGACATTTGGCATTGTTTTAACCACGAGTCAAAGTGCTTAAATATATTGTCAAAATGTCAGCGTAAATGTGCTCCTGAGCTTTGAAATTCAGAAAGTTGTCCCCCACTTCCTCTGTCACTGACTAATCATTCCTCTTTAGCAAACTGATACTTATTCATGTGAAAACCCCAGTTTCAACATTGTAAATTTCTACATTATAGTATGTGAAGTTCACTGGCAAGAGAAAGCACTCACATGCATTTTTCAGATCTCAAGACACAGTACAATAGCAAAAAATATGTGAATGTATGTATCTGTATATATGTACAGCACTGCATAACACAAAAGTATCAAAAAAAATACTGTGTACTGTGAATTCGAAAACACAACAATGTCTTATCGGTGCAATTTATGGAATGTATTTTTAAACCATTTTGAAAGTTTGGTGAATTGTTTTGCGTATGGTACCTTCCATGACAGTCACTTATATGTATAGTTTTGTGTGTAAAACCCACAACGGGACAAACGGTCACAGAAAATGGATGGATGGTTGTACAATTATTACAGTGGGAAGCTACACAATGCATCTGCATTAGAAAATTTGTGTGATGCAATGAGAAATGATGTTCTGCTGTGCATGAGTGCCTGGATTACCCTTGATGTTTTGCAGATATTAATTGTCATTTGAGAAATGTGCTAAAGTATTACCATCTCTTGTATTGCCATTTAGCTATTTTTTGTGTCATTCTCTGCTGAATAACTTTTTTTTTATGTTGTACTGTGTCTTGAGAACTTAAAAGTTACATGTGCATGTGAGTGCTTTCTCTTGCCAGTAAACTTTACATACTGTAATGTAGAACCTTGCTGTGGTGAAACCACTAGTGCCTTTGACATGAATAAGTACGAGTTTGCTAAAAAATATTGACCAGCCAGCAACATTGAGGAAGTGAGGACTGACTATCATTCAGAATTTTGGAGCTCAGGAGCACACTTACACTAACATTTTGACAGTATACAATATTTAAGCATTTTGACTCTCATGGTTAAAACAATGCTGAAGATACTTTTCGTTTTGGTGGCACTGACACTGAAAATTATTTGCTTTTGAGACGTGAGTTAATTGGTCTAAGTAAGTTACAGGCTTACTGTTGTGCTATATGCATAAACTATTTTGAGTAATACTCATAAAGTCATGAGAATGTTTAAGTCTGTTTTATGAAATGTGCCAAAGCGATCAAGGACAACTGGAACAAAACCCACCAATAAATTATGCAATCGTCATATTTCACTAAACATACTGTTGGAAAAATTACTGGTCTTCACTAGAAAATGGAAATCTGACCTGGGTTGTACTGAAAGTTAAATTGCCAGCCCAAATCATCCAGCTCAAGTGGAAACTTGGTTAATGTGAACAGAATATTACACTCATGTATGACGCGGTAGGTAGGAAATGCAATGGCCCTCACACAGCCAAGTACTAACGGTAATGTCTCCGCCCTACTATACACTACTTAAACATCAAATTATAATCAGCGGTAGCAAGGGGTCCATAAGTACAAGAGTTATATTGCAGTTTTTCCCCGATTGCTTTGGAGTATCTTAAATAACAATTAACATTCACAAAACAACAATTAGAGTAATCCCCACACCATTATGTCACGTCTGCACAGCAGAATATCATTTCTTATTGCTTTACACAAATTTCCAAATGTTTTTGTACATGTATGCAAATGGTTTTGTACAACTGCAGAATACTTTACAATATTACAGTACTTTTCATTTCGATTTTCAGGAAAAAAAGCTGTTGTTTACATTTTTATGTTTGTAGTAAAGTGTAAATTACTGGGGGGTATTCACCGTACGTGGATTATTCGTTTAGCTGGATGAAATTGTTGACGATATGGCATGATCCTGGATCTGACGGTTCTTCAAAACTCTCGCTGGATGTGTTGTTATACCGACACATCCTAATCGTCCAACCTGCTCGGAGCAGGTTTGTTCTGTGTAAAGAAGGATTAGCTTGCACACTTAATTAGTGTCCGTGCGTGTACAGCCAATCACCGTTGGCCTCGTTGTTGGATGAGCGACTGATTGCAATCGGTGCGCAAATAATAAGATGAGGATTTCAAATTGAGAGGCCTTCGCGAGCAAGATCTTTTATCCGTCTTTTCTGACTTGGGTTGCTTTTGCTGCGTTTCCTTTTGATACAGATTAGTCCTTTGAAGTAGAGCCCTGCGCGGGACTGTTTTTTTCATCCCGCTCCCACAGAATTTCTGACCAATCCCGCCCGCTCCCGCTGTCTGTCTCTGTCCAATCCCGCCCGCACCCGCAATATTTCTGCCCAATCCCGCCCGCACCCGCAATATTTCTGTCCAATCCCGTCTGCTTCCGCAGACACATTAACGGATATAGTGTACGATTAAATAAGTTTATATGCATTACATGTTTTATTCCAGTCGAACAAGAACTGAATAAATAAATCAAATTCAACAAAAATCTCTCAAAACTTAGAATCGCAAATAAATGTATGTATCCAAGCACTTTGCCACACTTCTCACACACACAAAGTCCGGGGGGGCATTCTCCGTACGTCGCTCAAATCATCCGGGATCGGACCAGTTACTGGCGGTGAAAATCGTCCGGTTAAGTCGGTTCCTTGAACGCACTTCAGAAACGAATTAGCTTATAGCTGGATGGTTGCGCTGCTTGAAAAGCATATTGTATATGTATCGAATCTAGAAAACGTGATCGCAAAGTCTCTCATTGGCTTCTACAAAATAATAATAAGAACACTTCAAATCGAGAGGGTCTTGCGCGATCGGCAAAATCATTTATTGTTTCCCCATAATAATCTTTTCGAGAGATACCGCTTCAACCAAGCCGAATATTAACCCTCAACAATTAAAAGTCTGTCTGGCCCTGAAATACATC
>JAODKN010051258.1:0-15187 GCA_026774425.1 Petrocephalus zakoni
GTAACATGATTCTAACCACGCTGCCTGTTCCATCCAAGTGGTAGTAAGCACTCTGCAGGCATATGATGGCATTGTCCACACTCATATGGGGTCCGTAGGGAAGATGAAGATGAGTCTATTAATGAGTTCACTTCAGATTTTAGGTGGGTCAGTATCAGCCTACCCTGCACTAAAAGTTGATGTCATGTGGATTTATGACAGCATGATCTTATAATACTGGACTAATACTACCTTTCTTTTGAAAAATGTTAAGGAACAGAATTTTGTTGTTTTTAACCTTTGCCCTCCATTCTGTTCCCTCGTGTAACTTCCATGTTCCCTGTTGTGCCTTATTTGCATAGTGTGAGTCTGGATGACCTAGATCCAGAGGAGATCCAGATGGTGTTGGGCAGAAGCCTTGGAGGACAAAAGAGACGGAACCCTCACAGGGCTCGGTTTGCTAGTTATAATCAGGAGCAAGGATCCCTGTGGTCCCTCACAGAGGAGGAGTCACATCCTGACACAAAGTACTTCTCCTTGCTGGAGGTGGGTTTTGACCTAGCCATGACATGATTGGACTGGCTGGGTGTCACTCATTCTGTAGTTCTGTACATAAGACAGAGAGCTACTGTAGACACAGATTTATATTTCAGATAGCATGCATGTACGATTGCACAAAAAGTATACAGTACTGTGCAAAACTCATCAAAGAAAATGTTTAGAGCTATTTATCTGTCTAATAGGTGTATATTAGCTCAAAAAACACAATTTAATATTAGAACATAGGTAAATTAACAGTAGCACAGTAAAAATGAAATAATTTCTTTGGTTCTCCAACATGTCTTGTTGGATGGCTAGAATAACACCGCCTCAGTTCCCGAACCGCTCCTCATAGGCACCCCAGCCATTCCATGGCTCAAATAAACTAGATTTGCTGAAAATGACAGAATTGTATTTCCCAGACAGCTTTGTCATTTGGTCCAGCTATCTTAGCTGTACTCATCCCACATTCATTAACTTGTACAATGTGATTGATGGATTACCTGGAAATGTGAAATTAAAGTACAGAATGATGGATGACCTGAAAGTGTAAAAGTGTGTGTTTTACCTGAACTCTGTGAGTCCTTGTCATAATATGTAGATGTGAAAGTGTACTTATTCAGTTAATGCACATTCCACTTATATGACCATTTGCAGAATATTTCCCACCAATTAGATGCTTACTTGTATTATTTTGCTTGTTTTAATGTCATGTATATGTTTTATATGTTTTAATATCTCTGTTCTAAATATTGAAATAAAGATTTCACTTTTGCACAATATGTAACATATTTGAATTTGAACCCTCTGAGCTACAGCAGAACTCTTTGGTACAGGAGTACTGTTGTAACAATACTAAATAGTGCTTTAACATTTTATTTTTCAATACGGGGCAATCATGCAAAATATGGGACAGATGGCAATTTTTTTTTATAAAAATGTGAATTCTTATTTAGATTATATGCAAGGGATTAATTATAATCAACAAGAATAATATTTACAAATCAAAGTATTTTTTAACTGTTGGCTACCATGCATATTGGGTTGTTCCTCTCCTCACAACGTGACAGGTGCTTATTAATGTGGAGGAGTGGGCTAAGGGTGAGAGTGACAGAATGGGAGGCTGCAAAAACAAGAAGGGCAGCACTTTGACTGGGCAACTCAGCTGCCTTTGCAAGCTGAGAGAGAGCGAGCTCAGAGAGAGAGAGCTGAGAGAGAGAGAGCTGAGAGAGAGCAAGTTGAGAGAGAGCAAGCTGAGAGAGTGTGACTCAACTTCCCGAGTATTGGTGAGGGCGCGGTCTTCTGGACTTCTTTAAAATAAATGCTGTGGTGAAACATCTGATGAACAGCAGCCGTGGCAGTGGAATGTAGACTGTGATGTTGGGTAGTGTATACTCAGGGTGCCTCCAGAGTCAGGGTATTTGGAGAAGGAACTTGTTTAGCCTTAGACATTGGCCACAAAAACAGTGGGGTATTAAACACAACCAATTGTTGTATTATCTCCATTTATAGTTGGTTTCAGTCTTCCCACCAATATTAGGGTTTATTTGTCTGAAAATCAAGAGTACAACCAGGAAATTCCCCACAGAAGCTTTGCAGATATGGTAGATGGTGTGGAGCAGTAGAAACCAAAGACAAGATCTGGAACATATTTTCAAGCGTTTCTGCCAAATAAAGTGGTGAAATAACTTCTATATTCGCCAAAGTACTATCTGGTTTAATTAACTGAACTCTGCAGAGACCATTATCCAGAAAATATTGTTAGGCAAAAAAGATTTTTATTCTTAAAATTTAGGGGGATCTAAAAATGTTATTTTATGAAGACTCTGGAGTTCATCCAGTTTTTCCCCCTGAGTACCGGTCAGAGGAACCCGAAGAGCCACTGTACTGCTTTTCAGAAACATCTGGGCAGCAGCATGACATCACTGACAAACCAGATACCATGTTTCTGCTGGACACGCGGCATGCTGCATGCACTGTTTTCAGATAGAAAGGTAGCAGGTTGCTGAATTTATAGCTGCGGTTCAGCGTCCGTTTGGACTCAGAGGTCCTGATGTGTATGTCCCAAGACCCCACGTGAGTTTTTCCTCTAGCTCCTTGGCCCAACATCACATATCCCCGCGCAAGTATGACGAACAATACCTGGCATGTTCTTGAAGGTATATTGTGACATTATGGAAACAAGTCAAGGCAACCTACAACAACAAAATATAAATATATATAAAATATTTGTATATATTTATAAAATATTTGTATATATTTTTATACAAGCTACATTTGTGTCTGAATTTAGGACTACTGTGGTATTGTGTCTTTATCCACCTCTGCAGCTAGCAGAGTGTGTGTGTGTGCGTGTGTTTGCATGCCCTCCATTTGCACCAATTGTGTTTAGCAGACGTTCAGCCTCCCCACCCCCGCTCCTCCCCGCTCCTCCCCGCTCCCCGTCAGCCAGTTCCTGCCGTGGATGGTGCGGTTGCATCAGCAGGAATTACCCAACCCCCCACCCCACTCCAGCACAGTGCTGTCGGGGAGTGGGGCCTGTATGGCTGTCCCTTTCAAAGAGCTACGATCAAGCTCTCCACCGTCTCCACATGATCGTGTTTCACTCCTAGTATCACGTCTTTGTCTCTGCTTTTCCTTTCGTTACTCTCTCCTTCCTCCTTTGTCTGCTTTTATTACTACATACCTCATTACATTTACTAACCCTTTTTGTATTTTAGTAAAAGTCGTGTTGTGAATACCATATCATCATGAGGAGTTACATGAAGCTACAAGGAGTGTCGTTAGCAAGAGGAGGGGGATAAAAATCATGGAAGAATGTAGAGGATTTTTGAGACTGGTTGTCTTTGTCTCTGAATGCTGCTTCCCTTTGGCTAATGAGACAATGAACGATCTGAGTCTGTCAGATTTAAGCGGAGTGGGTGAGATGAGACTTAGGAGAGACGGTGAGTTGTCATGAGCTCACAGTCAGAGCAGCGACTGGGCTGATGCCGCAGGAGGAAAGCAAAGCGAGGGCCGCAGATTAAAGCTGAGCGAGCGGGAGCCGCCGCGCATGCAGAGAGCAGCTACAGGAAGCACAGTGGAGACACTCTCCCAGCAACAATGGCAGAGAGTCTAGACACAAGTGGGATTAGGTGGCAGAGACAAAGACTGCATGTATTTCTAT
Organism: Petrocephalus zakoni; assembly: GCA_026774425.1. Classification (NCBI taxonomy): domain Eukaryota; kingdom Metazoa; phylum Chordata; class Actinopteri; order Osteoglossiformes; family Mormyridae; genus Petrocephalus; species Petrocephalus zakoni. The sequence continues at coordinate 3,686 of JAODKN010051258.1, forward strand.
AGCATACAAAAGGTATGTTTAACAGTAGAAGTGGAAGCTGAACAGGAGGACGTCTTTCAAGGCCACTCAGCGGCAGCCCAGCGGAGTGTGCGAGAGGGCTAGGGAATGGAGCGGGCTGCCCCCACTACCCTGGGCGACCCCCGCTTTCAGATGACACATGGGAAAACTCGGATCTAAGCATAGGCATCCATTCTTTGCGTATTCCAAAATTTGCGTATTTGCGTATACCGAAATTTCACCATTCAGTGTCCACTTTTTGAATAAGGATTAAGAGTCTTTTTGTAAGCGAAGATCAAGCCAGTTTAAGATAATATTAACATTAATATTATACATAATATTAGCACAAATTATCTATTTATATATTTACCCTATGCTGTTCAAAGATTTGAAGAAGTGCCTTGATTAAGAGACATCAGGTGTGTGTGTGTATGTATGTATGTATATATATATATATATATATATATATATATATTTAGCATTTCAGAATCAGTGCCGTTGCAACAAAGCCGCTAAGCGATAATAAAAGCCGGAAGGACCTGCTTCAAAGCTTGCAGGGTGGGCAACGAGCAAGGAACGGCTCCTGAAGAAGACGGTTCGCGGTGTTTGATGAAAGGCCTTTGCTGTGAGCCGAGAATTTCTCCCGGATCGCCTTGTCTTGCTGCCGGGTGACATCACGTAATGCTTAGCCGTCAGAACTGCGAGAGGGCTGGTGCTGCGCTGCGCATCCACGCCCAGTGGGCGCGGTCAGGGCTCGTCTGCGCTGCATGGGGACAGCTGTAACAGTCACCGACCTCAAGTTTACTGTACGAAAAAACGCTGCTCCTGCACATCCGAGACGGATATCTGGATGCGTGAAAAATATTTATGAATTCTGTGGATTAATTCGATTTTACCTAGGCCACTGGAGACAAAGGGAAAACATACTCCACCTCTAAAGAAAGGGCAGCTGTATTAAAAAAATATTCGAATCGGACCCTGTATGAACATAGGCTGTTGTTGGCGATGTCTCGGGTAACGGATCCTTTACCGAAAAATCGCCAAGAAAGAATTAAAGACATTAATATGCGGGTGAGTAGGCTAATAGTGGCTTGCCAGTGTGTATTAGTAGCCGCATTCACTGAGCTTGTACACCATATAGGCTCATAATAATCCATGCATTTCAATGAAATGTGCTTTATTGTTTCAAATGCGTTCCCTTCCAGCTAGTGTTTAAAATGTAATCGCCACAAAACTCCTTGTATGCTTTTAATATGTAATCAAATGTGTTCTTAATTACCGACTCTTTATTTGGCTAGGTCTGTTTAACCTTTTGTATCTGTCCGTCCACTTTCGGTTTGCGTCGCCGCCTCACAGCATGTGCCGCCTCCGATTCTTTTGTGGCCGAATCGGCAGAAAGCGCTCTGGGGTGTTAACGCATGGCCCGGCTACCCGGCAATAAAAATGCCATTTAAGAGGGTGTGTGTGCGCGTGATCGAGGAAAATTGGTTTCTGATACCCGTTTTCGTTATTATGTTAATGTGACTATTTTCCGCGACCTCCGATCATTCACCAGCGCAGGTCGTAACAATACTAGTGTATTTTTCGGGGTATCCGAGTAACACTGACAGAGTGAACCGTAGAAAAATTTGTATTTGTGTCTGGATGATTTTGTCTCTTTCCAGACTTATATGTTCGGGGCAGATAGCCATGATTAACTGCATAACAGCTGCAACAAGAATGCATACAGTCATGTGAAAAAGAGAGACAATTCTCTCTTTACGTATCATGACATAAAAAAAACCACCTGGTCCGTATCAGGTCTTAAAATTAGGTAAATGCAACCTCAGATGAACAACAATATGGCATATTACACCATGTCATTATTTATTATTATTTAAGCAAAAATGCAGAAGCAGTGAGTGAAAAAAATAAGTACACCTGCTTCCAAAGTAATTAAGATGGTAAGTAGCAGCCAGGTGCTGCTGATCAAATGCACTTTATTAACTGATCATCAGTGTGACCACCTCTAAAAAAGTAGTATTGGCAGTCTGCTGGTCTGGAGCATTCAGATGTATGTTAACACAATGTCACAGAGGAAATACATCAGCAGTGATCTTAGAAAAGCAATTGTTGCTGCCCATCAATCTGAGAAGGGTTATAAGGCCATTTCCGAACAATTTGAAGCCCATCGTCCAGTGGAAAACATTCTTAAGAGCATTGCCAATCTTCCAAGGAGAGGATGCCCAAACAAATTCACCTCAAGGTCAACTGTGCAATGTTCAGAGAAATCACAAAAAATCTCAGCCTCTACAGGCCTCAGTTAGGATGTTAAATGTTGAAGTTCATGACCGTACAATTAGAAGAAAATTAGAAGAAAACAAGTATGGCTTGTTTGGAAGAATCGTCAATGGAATGCCTCTTCTCTATATAAAGAACGTGGCATTACAGCTAGACAAGGCCAAACTGGAGACACAGCATATCAGCACAAACACTTCATACTGCCTGTCAAACATGGTGGTGGAGGGGTGATGATTTGGGTTTGATTTGCAGCCACAGGACCTGAGCACCTTGCAGTCACTGAGTCGGCCATGAACTCTCCTGTATACCAACGTATTGTGGGGGTCAAGTGTGACACCATCTGTCCAACAGCTAAAGCTTGGCTAAAACTGGGTCATGCAACAGGACAATGATCCCAAGCACACCAGTAAATCTATAATGGAATGGCTGAAAAAAGAAAAGCCAAGTCAGGTCCAGACCTCAACCTGATTGAAATGCTGTGGTGAGACCTTAAGAGAGCTGCGCATAACCAATTCTTCCACAACGATGTGAGAGGCTGATAGTCATACAGAAAATTATTACTTTAAGTTATTGCTGCTAAAAGTGGCTTTACATGCAATTGAATCATGCGGTGTACTACGTTTTTCACACATGGCTTCTCATAAAATTATATGTCCTGACACAGAACTGAACCAGAGCCTACTTTCTTTTTCACTTTACTGTATAGTACATATTGCATTGCAAATATTGTGAACTACTGCTATTCTGCATGTGTGCCTTGGTGTGTCCTTTCCCTGCTTGGCAGTGGAAAACAACCTACAGGTGGAGTAATAGCTGGAGAACAACTGAGGATGAGGTAAAATTTTATGTTGTGCAGTGGAATTTGTTATTGTAACGGAGAGCTGTTTGCATACTGTAACAGTAACAGCCTTAAGTCAAATTATGTGTTTTTGATTCAAAAGATCCCAAAGCAAGTCCCCTACATGCTGCTCTCTGTGCTTGCTAAGAGACTTCAAACAGGAAGTCTGCTTAGTCTACATCCTGTGCAGGATGTAAGCATGTCAACTGCCAAAGACTGTAACCCTTCCAGAAAAAAATGCTAAGAAAATAAACAAACTCCTACCTAAGGGAACAGTGAAGGACAAAGAAATGATGGCTTAACCCGTTATTCACTGATTTGTATGTGGGTTGCATAGACCTACCATACACTTGTTTACCTTTTTGATGGGACAGTCAAACAGGCGTGCTCGGCACATACTCCATAGGCTTAGGCCCCCAAAGTAATGGAAGAAGCCGGTACACAGTGCATTGTTGGTGCACTCAAAGACCATAAGGCAGTGTAGTCTGCCTTTGGAAAAGACCATAGCCACAAGGAATAGCATATATCTCTTTTGTAAAAATAGCTTGACTTAACTGTGCATGTAAATGTCCTGAATGACAGGAATTGGGAACACAGGACTGGGAAGCACTTTTATACAAGGTTTGGACATAGAATTGTCCAAAATGTCTTGGTATGTTGAAGCATTGAGAGTGGAATTAAGGGGTCTAGCCCAACCCCTGAAAAACAACCCTATTTCCACCAAACTTTACAATTAGCTCTAGGGATCAGCATAATGAATCGATTATCGATTAATTGATTGTTAAAAATGTTGTCGATCAAGTGGAATTTGATTGATAACATTCGCGTCAACCTTACACTGAAGCAATGCAATGGGTTTCACTACGTGGCAGCAATCAGCCAAGGGTGCAATTAATTTACGTGCAAATACGTAAGGTTGGTGTGGGACCATTTTGAAGTAAAAAACAAGTTAATTGTAAATATTGCAAAACCGTATATACCTGCTGTTATATATACTAGTATATATACTATTTGAACAGCGCGCACCCTGATTAATGACTCCTCTTCTCACCGTACCATCACCTCGAGCCAGTACCTCTGCATCCTCGCTACTGCGGTACCTGCCGAGCGGCTGTTTTCAGCGGCGGGACTGACCGTAACTAGGCTGTGTTCACGTCTCACTTATGAGCATGTTAATATGCTCATATTTTTAAAATAAAGTGAGTAAATTTTAGAAATAAGTATATTTGAATGTGGAGAGTTTTAGCTCAGAGCCTCAGGCACTGCTGCCTATATGAGTGCTGTTTTTTGTTTAAACAAGGCAGATAAGAAAATTATTGGAATATTTTTTGTTCATTATTAATGATTTCATAATGGAAAAACATACTGTCTTGTATATTCTGTATTTTCCATCGAAAATTATTGTTGTAACACTGCTCAGAGTCCAATGGAAGTTGAAAGGGAGGATGAGCCTTTCGCTGCCATTATTTTTTATTATTTAAAAAACACAACAGCAATTTAACATGCATGTGTCAGTTCTTTGTCACTACCGAAAATGTTTCATCTGCAGAAAACCAGACTTCCATGCGCACTCGCTACTCACATTTCTTTTTACAATATAATATCATAGTTTTTTTGTTACGGAAAGTGCAAATGAGTGCAAAGATACCCTGCATAGCAATGCGTAGATAAAACTCCGGCTTAGCGCCAGCTATCGCGATCCCACACGCTACAATATATAAAGAATCATGATTAATCGATAATTGATTGCTAATTTTCCAGATTATCGATTAGGAAAATTTATTCGACTGCCCATACCTAGTTAGCACTTTGCAGTCAGGCAGGTTACGTCCTCCTTGTATCCAGCAAACCCAAACTCATCCATCAGACTGTTAGACAGAGAATTGATTTGTCACTCCACAGAACAAATTTCCACTGCTCCAGAGTCCAGTGGCAGCATGCTTTATACTACTCCATCTGACGGTTGGCATTGCGCTTTGTGATTTGAGTTTTGCATGCAGCTATTCGGCCATGCAAGCTCATTCTATTAAGTTTTTCTGTTGGGGCTACTGTCAGAATAAGTCTGGAACAATTGCATGGAATTGGCAGAGTGTTGGTAACTTAAACGCACTACAGTATGTGCCTCAAGACCCTGCTCTGTTTATGTCAATTGTTCCTAAACACTTCCACTTTGCAATAATAATACTTGCAGTTGAATATGGAATATTTAGCAGGAAATGAATTTCATGAAGTGATTTATTGAAAAGGTAGCTTCCTATGACAGCATCACGCTTGAATTCACTGAACTCTTCAGAATGACCCATTCTTTCACAAATGTTTGTAAACCTGACTGCATGGCTAGGTGCCTGATATTTATATACCAGTGGAGCAGACCCACAACACCTGAACTTAGTCAAATGTGTCATGAACACTCCACCACAGGCTCTAGCTTTAATACTTTTGCGTTTTCCAGTTTTTTTGTTTTTTTTTGGATCACAGATAAATGAAACTGTGGGTACTGAAACTACGCATATGGGGGACTGTAAATTTGTTACAGTCTCAAAATATTAAATGGAAAATTCTAGATATAATTCATGCATTTTAAATTGCGCACCATTCTTAGTAGCGTGATGAGATCTCCCATTGTCCTGCCCGAAATATTTATTTATTTGTTTATTTTTATTTATTTATCAAAACAACACTTATGAAGAAGGATGAGTACAGTACAATAAGATGTTTTTAAAGAGAGACCACATTCACATAACTTTTATTACAGTACGTTGTTATAAATGTTCTATTGTTGTTAATCTCTTACAAATTAAAAAAAAAAACTTTATTACTTGTATATATGTATGCCCTAGATATAGTGTGTTTTGATTTTTGTAAAGCATATTTCTCCTTCTCCTTTGGTCTTAAATTTGGCGTAAAGTAACATTAAAAAGATAATAAAATGTGCTAAATTTCACATCACGATTTCTGCAAACACCCTGATCAATGCGGGAGGTAATTTTTGTGTTTTGTTGTGTGAATGCTGGGCAAAAAAATGACACTGAGGCTCTTTAATTGAGAGAAGAGCAGAACAGAGACACCATGGATGGAGATTTTAAAATTGGGTGCTTTGGACACAGGCTTAAAACAGATCAGTGGGGATGGGATCGACCTGGGGCATGGATGATTTAGATTTAAGAATAAGCTGACAGGGATCACTTTCTGTAGGTACAGTAAAAACCGAAAAGGAGGAAGTGAGTGAAGAATTAGTGGTGGTCTGCCATGGGAGTTCTTCCAGTATATTGACAGATGCACCTAGCTGTTGCTAAATGGTGTCAATTTTTGAGTGAAAATAACACAAAAAACAGCACATTGCTCGCTAGATTGATGTTGGACATTTGTGTCAGGTGACTGAAGAAGTCTGTTCACTGTAGAGAAGAGGGACCTCATATTACCCTCTCCAGAGCTGATAATAGATAAATAATAGGAGATTTTCACAATATTAATAGCATTCTTATAGTGGCGTAGATCATCAGAACACATCTACCTGTAAATAGCCAGACCAGTTTCAGTGGAAAGACGTTCAAGACAAATGCCTAAGGTTTTGAATTGACAAAGCTCAGGGGTGTACTAAGGAGCAAAATGGGTAAAAGAAACCTTGCTGGTTTCCTGAGGAGCTAGGGCACTAATGCATCCAAAAAGATGTTGTTAGCATGTACAGTAAGGGCATCATTGGAGGACAAGGGAGCAGGGCTGGGGCGTGAGTCAATGACAGAAAAAATCAATCAACTTAAGATGATGAACATTACGAAAAAATGGTCTGCTCAACTTTGACTTTAGTCAGTGGAAAATAGGTATGAAATAAAACAAGCTTATGGTCAGAAATGAGAAATTCTACAACAAAGAAATCAGAAGGTGCAATACCTAAGCAACAAACTAAAAAATGTCCTTGTTATGTATGAGACCTAAGCATTCCAGAGTAGAAATAAAATTGTTAGCAAAATATTAATGGAATTATTAAAATTACCAAGTAACATTTAGACATTGCACCAATATTGGTCAGTAGAGAGGGGAATTAGTAACAGAAGCACTGATTGTTTTGGTGGTCTATACACGACAACAACAATAGGTTCAGGTCCATTCATTTAAACAGCCGGGGCTTCCGGAATAGAAATTTATGAAAGTTTGATGTGCTGGAAGCACGAGGTTTACTAGTATAAACACACCCAGGTGCAATTGTTTGGTTTAACTGTGAAAAGTCCTTAGGCTTAGGTAAGGTTATGCATATGAAGATTACAGATCTATTCAGTTTGAGAAAACTATGTAGGAGCATTGTTGCAGGGACAGTATCTGGCTACAGTTAAGGTTATAGATACATCACAGGTTGTATGTGTTTGGGCAGATTGAAAGAGGCAAACAAAAATTAACATGGGATAGTTTTAAACAAAAAATTGTATTATGAATTAAAATGCTGTTTGAGTAAAACATAACCAGTGAGCTAGACCTCAGACTACACTGTCCCCTGGCAATGAAGTGCATCTCTGCTTTGACTTTTGTTCTGTTTGAAGTAACTGTGTTGGTCTCCTTTCAACTGAAATCACTTAACTCTTTTGAGCATACTATAAGCATTATAGAGAAACAATATGTAACTGCAGTATATAGCCAAAAGTATGTGGACACGCCTATTAATAATAATAAAAAAGAATTGGCACAACCATTACTGCTGCAGGCATATAATTAAGCTTTCAGCTATGCAGTCTCCTGCAACAAACACTGGCAACAGAGTAGGTTGTACAGAAGAGGTTACTGACTTTCAACTTGGCACCATCATAGGATGCCGTCTGTTTAACAAGTCACTTTGCCAAATTTCTGTCCTGGTAGAAATGGTCAGCTGCAGGTGAAGTGATTGTGAAGTGGTGGGACATTTTCTCTTGAAGAGTTTCTTTCCATGTGTAGTCACCTTAATGGAATAATAATAATAATAATAATTATTATTATTATTATTAAGAATTATTTCTTACAATGGAAAACATGAACCACCAAAAAATGGATGTGGATAGGCTGTACCTTCCAAGAATATCACATAGTAGAGGCCTTACCTAAATTGAGACTACATATAAAAAAACGATGACTGGTCTCGATACATACCTCTAAAACAAAGAACACAATCTCCTTAAGATAGCTAGAGACCATAAAAGATCTAAGAAAACATCGTAAGTACACCATGAAGCTGGCAAATTCAGAAAAAGCTCAACATGAGAGAGATTCAAATACAGAAAAGCTAGCCAATCATCAACCATGCCCGTGTGAGAAAAATGAAAGCTAATGATCAAGCCCTAGAACAACTAAAGAGCAAATGAGAAGAAAAACCTTTACGTGGATAGACACATATTACGAACATGATCCATCAATAAATTACAACAATAACTGAAAACAATGAGGCTACCATATCATGGGACCCATATCAGGACTAATAGACCAGATATAGCTGTGAAGGATAAGAAGGAGAGAACTTGCCTGCTCATCAAGATATCCATCCCCACTGAAAGAAACACCTATTATACAAATTACACCAAGAAATGCCAATTATTATTATTATTAATATTATTCTTATTCTTATTATTTTTATTATTAGCTGTATACATGTGTATTTTGCATAGTCTTCACACGCTTACGGGTTTGTTGTGTATTGCTGGTCTGTTGTTTTATGTATATTTCAATATATATTCTGTTATTTTATATTATTATATATTTTTGTATGACCACGCACCTGAACTAATTCCTCCTGTATGTAAATGCAACTGGAAAAATTTGATTCTGATTCTGGGTATACCCAATATGAATGGCAGTAAACCCACCAGTAATGTGCCAACATCTAATTGAAAGCCTTTCCAATTCAATTCAATTTTATTTGTATAGCGCATTTTCACAACATTACGTTGTCTCAGAGTGCTTTACTATTCCTGCCCAAAGTGGCAAGGAGAACTCCCTAGTAGGGAGTTTTCTTGGAAGGAACTGGACAGGAGGAGCCCATCCCCCAGGGGTCGGCTGAGGAAGTCTGTTCATCTATCCATTTTCTGAAACTGCTTGTTCTGTTCAGGGTTGCAAAGGATCCAGAGCCTGTCCCAGAGGCTATGGGTGCAAGGCAAGGAACAACCCAGGATGGGATGCCAACCCAACGCATGGCACACTCACACACCATTCACCCACACATGGGAAATTTAGTAACTCCAATTAACCGCAACATGTTTTTGGACTGTGGGGGGTTAGCCGGTGTACCCAGCAACAACCCCACAATGACACAGGGAAAACATGCAAACTTCACACACAGAGCCATGGTGGAGGCTCGAACCCTGGTCCCAGATGTGTGGGCACACACTTCCGCCCCTGAGGACGTGAAATGAACAAAATGACAAATCCTAATTTATGCAGGCCAAATTTTAAGATTTAGTCTAAATGCAGATGGTAGGCATGTACTGCTTCTGATGGGAGGATGAACGGTGATACAGGAGCAGGGCAGGAGAGACGTCACAGGCAGAAGGGAAAGCAGGCCGGAAGGACACCATAGGTAGAATGGGCTTTGCAGGCAGCAGGGTAGGCAGAATATCTTGATGGGCTGAATGGCCTCCTCTCATTTGTATTTTTCTTATGTTCTTGTGTTCTTATGTTCTTATTTCTGGTTCTCCAGGCAGCACACCACATGAGGGTTGGGGGAAATCAAAAATAAAAAGTGTGCTAGCCAAAGGGTGGATTACAGGTAGTGCAAATAGTTAGGTGAGTGCAGTGTGAAAGTTCCGGTAGATATGGCTATGGCAGCATAAGTAGGAGGTAGGAGAAAGTGAGAATGTAGGCTTGGTGCCTGAATGTCAGCTCTCCAATTCTGTAAGGGGGTGTGATGTTAAAGTGACAGCACGGACTGTTCAGTTCATCCAAAGTCAATGTCATCAATCCCCACCCAGCTCTGTGCCTCACACTGTAGGCCTAACTGGGGGTGAGTATCTAGCTAGAGCTAGAACTAGAGTCCCTATAAGCTAGGTTAAAAAAGTGTGTTTTATGTCTAGATTTGAATATTGAGAGTGAATCTCACACACCCTCTGGAAGACCATTTCACAGCTGATGAGCTCTGTAAGAGAACACTGCAGCCTGCTGTAGTGATTTCTACTCTAGGTACTGATAGGTGCTCCTTGGGATTAAAGAAGACGATGAGGGTTGTAAAAGACCAGTAGATCTCTAAGGTATTCTGCTGCAAGCCCATTCAATGCTTTATGAGTTAATAGCAGTATCTTGTAATCAGTCTGAGCCAGTGAAGGGAGCATAGCATATACTTCTTATATGACCATCAAAACATAGATCTGAATCAACAAGAACACCGAGATCTTTGACCACTCTGTTAAGCTGAATAGAAAGACAGTCAAGGTTGAGGTTGGCAAACAAGCTTCAAGCAAGGATGCATCATCACAGTTATACAAATAACTGTGTATTATCAGCTTAAGAATGGAAACTAACACCATGATTTGGGGCAGGCAGGTGGTGTAGTCGTTAGGGATGGAACCGTGTAGTCGAAAGATTGCTGTGGTTCCCTGAGCAAGCACTCAAGCAGTGCTCCCTGGACGCTCACATTGCTGCCCCCTACTGTGTCACTATGTCACATGGGTTAAATGCAAAGGACACATTTCATTGTTGTATGCTGTGGTGTGTAAACAATGACAATTAATCACCTTCACTTAATAAAGTTACCAAGCAGTAGCATATATAAAGTGAATAGCAGTGGGCCCAGCACTGATCCGCGTTGGACGCCATATTTGACTTTAGTGAGCTCTGAAGGTTCATTATTCACATGAACAAGTTGATAACGATCTGTTAAATATGAAGTCTTATCTTTGTGGATTTGCTTGGTAATCCTGCATGTCTTCCATTCCTTGGGAATACAGAACAAAGAGAAGGAACGGATGAAGGAACGGGAAAAGGAGGCCAGAGAGAGAGAGGCGAGGTACAGCAATGGCCATCTGTTCACCTCTCTCACTGTCTCAGGAACCACTCTCTGCTCGGCCTGCGGGAAGAGCATCACTGCCAAGGAGGCCCTCGGTTGCCCCAGTGAGTAACCACTGCAACCACATCCTTTTATAATACTGTTACAGTACCACATCCTCCAGCTGCTCTGTCTAGTACTGTTACAGTACAAATCTTTTAACAGCATTATCTAATTCTCTAGTAGTGCCACACCCTCTAACAGCACATTCTAATACTGTTACACTACCACCATCCTCTAACAGGGCTATGTACTACTGTCACAGTATCAACACTCCCTAATGCTGCTGTCTAATACTGTTATAGTACCATATCTTCTAACAGCGCTATCCAATACTGTTACAATACCATATTTTCTAACAGCGCTATCCAATACTGTTACAATACCATAT
>JAODKN010053112.1:0-18904 GCA_026774425.1 Petrocephalus zakoni
CCTCCAGGGGCCGGCAGAGGAAGCCCTAACCCTAACCAGACCCAAAGGGGGAGCCCGTCCTCCAGGGGCCGGCAGAGTCAAATGATAATACAATCTATGCAGGGCAGGCAGGTGCTGGCACATAGGTCCTGGTTCTGCTTCTGATGGCAATGTACTGTGGTACAGCAGCAGGGAAGAGAAGCATCACAGGAGCAAAGGGCAGGCAGACAGGAAGTATGTCACAGGAAGTAGAGCTATCGCAGATAGCAGTGTAGGCAGAAAATCTTCATATTCTTGGGTCTCCAGACAGAACACCCCAGAAGAGGTGGGGGGAGGGGGAATAAGAAATAGTGCATTAGCCAGCGTAGGGGAGACTAGAGGCAGTGCAATCAATTTTTTGAGTGCAGTATCTACTAAGAAATGTGCTTTCAGCTCATAAATATGCAAATAATGTCTTTAGCCACGAACGTGTAAACCAAATGTGTAGTGACCATGGTATGAGTGGGTTGATGCATCATATGTTTTTAAATGCACTCCGTTGCATGTCAAGCGGTTCTTCGCCTCCACAGCCATACATCTAAAAACGTATAATGCACAGCTTGTTGTGCATTAACCCTTACTTATGGGTCAGGGGACAGTAGGCTTTTCAGAAACCACTGGAGTGTGTGCGCACTTAGCTGACTTGTCTCCCGTTTCCTCTCTTTCTCAGGGCAGTGCGAAGCAGTTCCAGGAAGTGTGGGAGGAAACAGATGGCCTCGACCCGCAGGAGTTCAACCCCAAAACTTTCTTCAAACTGCACGGTCAGTTAATCTCTTAAATGTCCTACCATCAATGCTCGGTCTTTGGTTCTATTTCATCATGAAGACATACCAGCTATAAACAGGCTAGCTCTGATACCTTTGCCTTCTTTTTTTTTTTTTACATTTTATGGTCAACAGCCTACATGATATTTCTGTTTGTAACAGGAAAGAAAAACCTGTCTAGTCTTGGTTTTGTCCTTGTCTCTATTAAACCTGCAAAACTGAGACCTCCTTTAGCCATTGTCTCCCCCTAGTGGCATTATTAAATAATGTAGTTGTTTCAAGTGGTACACATTATAGCAGTAGTGTGCCTTTTCCATCAGTAATACAGGATAATAAACAATATTCTTTCCCCACTAAGATACCAATGAGGATGGGGTTCTGGATGAACAGGAACTTGAAGCGCTGTTTACCAGAGAGGTACCTTGTTTTTCTCCATTACTCCACTTATGTAGATGTATCCAGAGGTGCTCTGCAGGGCAGGCTATATACACTGTGCTTCTCTTTCAGCTGGAGAAGGTGTATGACCCACGGAATGAGGAGGATGACATGATGGAGATGGAGGAAGAGAGGCTGAGAATGAGGGAACACGTTATGAAGAATGTCAGTCACTATTTCCCTAACTATGATCTGTAAACTCCTGTGCTGAGATGCATGCATCAGTTACACCTTGTCAGCTTGTCTCTGGCCTTTTTGTTTTTACATAAACAAAGTCATGTAAGTATAATGGCATTTAACAGTAAACTTCCAACTTGTATGCCTTTTGATTCTGATGGCGGTATTGTGGAGATTAATAATTGACTAATAACTGACTAATAATTTCTACCTGGAATATCACACTTTCCCTTTTCTCACAGTTTAGCACCAAAACCTCTAGTAGGTTTGCACAGTGACCAGAATAAGACCTTGTTGTGTGAAATTTGTTAATGTTATTTAATTCATTTTAATGACGTGTTTGGAATGAATGCAGTAGCTTTCTCAGTGCCATGCAGAGACTTTTTGAGGGCCAGGTAGTTTAGGCGGGGGGAATTGCCCCCCGGTAAATTCATCACCAATCAATAAGAGGCACACAGAACCTGAAAAGTGGGGCACTTTCAATTGTTTGGGCAATTTAAATAACATGTATTTAGTCTTAGCCAGTCCAAAACAATTTATAGTTCAATTTTTGTTTTTTGAATGCATCTTCCATTTCCTGATAGCTAGATTTGCTTAATCTGTCATGCACAAAACCCGGGCATATTAATCAATAATAGTAATATAACATTTATAATTAAAGTTATTACATTTCATTATCTCTACTGTTATTCTTGCTTCATTTTATAAGATCATTTTTCATCATCTCTGCAGGTGGACACCAATCATGACAGACTGGTCAGCCTGGAAGAGTTCCTTAAATCCACAGAAAAGAAAGAGTTTAATAACTCTCAGGAATGGGAGGTGAGAACAGGAGGAAGCCCACAAAGGCTTCTGTGGATGTGTGGGCCCCAGAGCCCATATATTTTTGTGCTTTGTCAAATGATTTGCTGAAATGTTTTGAGCATGGGTATGTCCTTCTAGTAACACGTGGATTTACGTGTCATTTCCTGTTGAAGACCCTCGATGACAGGAAACCGGTGTATTCAGAGGCGGAGCTTCAGAAGTTTGAGGTGGAGCTCCGGGATAAGGAGATCGAGCTGGGTAGGCGGGCAGCATCGCTACAGCATGAGGAGGAGCTGCTCAGAGAGCGGGGCAAGGCCCTAGAGGCACAGAAGAAGGAGTATCAGCAGGTGAGGAGGGCGATTGTTGTGTTGTTGGCTGTGTGCTAACAAGCTCAGTCTTTCTATATTGGTGTTTCTGTACATTTTGGTCAGGCACTACTGGAGCTATCTCAGAAGCAAAAGGACCCTCAGGCAGTAGTGGGGCAGCCACCTACTGGTCCCAAAGAAGAACTGAACTTTCATGAAGAGGTGAAGAATGCAGAGGAAGGTGAGGGGATGGAGAAAGACATGTAGAAATGTATAGAAATTACTTTGTGTTGTGTTTAAATATCTTTCCTACGTTTTGTGTTTTCAGTTGCGAAGGTGCCTGTTTCTCAGGAGGAAGGCAGGGAGGCACAAAATAGCCTCCCAGCAGAACATGTGCCCAGTCAGACCCCACAGAGATCCTAACATCACCACAGTGCCACACTTGGTTGGATGGTGTGCTGCCAATTTCTGTCCTGTCTATCCATCCATTCAGGCCATTCTTCTTTTTGACCTGAACATTTCATTTGAAGATTGTAATTAGTGTTTTATTGCTTGTCACCAACAGTATGGCGACTCAAACACAAATCTATATAATATGTGTTAATAATAAAGGGAAAAAAATAAATAAATAAATATATATATATATATATATATATAAATAATAAAATAATATGATTTTTGGAGAAAATAACTTTGGAAGTAATATTTGAATGTTGTCATTGTTAGATAATCCTTGTACGTCTTTTAACCTTTTAAAATGATTTCATGATATCTAAACAGATTTTAATTTGAAATACATTTAAGCAGATATTTTGAGTACAATAGGTAAATAAAGTTTAAATTAAATCATTCCAGGTCTGTTTTCAGGCCATAGCCTAGATGTCCTGAAATCCATTTTTAAAGCTTAACCTTAGTATGTGTAAGCAATTCTCGAAAGGAATGTTTATGAATTTACATAAACATTGTGGTGCCTGAATTACATTATTACTATTACATTTATTCTGGCTTGGCTTCTTTCTCTGAAAGTTTTGCCATGGCTGTATTTTCCAGATGCATCGCAAAGGCAGTTTTTATTTCTTTCAGCATCAATCCTGTGGATTTGCAACCAAGGTTCTCATACTACGGTTTCCTGTTTCCTCTTTCCATGTAAAACACAACGGACGTCTTTGTACCTTCCTGCCATTTTAGATGCAGTGCAGATTTGCAAACTGTTCAAGATCTGAACCTATGACCCTCGTGCCCCCAACGATGCTGTCTGTGTTTTGTCTATGGTTTACATTTCACTTTATCATTAATTTCTATTCACAGTTCGTATCAGAGTAGCTTACCATCACTGCCCGTTCCGGTGCGTCATTTTGTTTATGGATCTGTTTGTTAATGGTGTGTATCTCCTTTATCATGTTACCTAAATGAACTCTTATATGTGTGAGAAAGCAGGCCGGCTTTTGGAACAGATGCACAGGCACATGCTTTGTGGTCATGTCAGAAATGTGCCGTGTTGCTTATATTGTGTGTAATTATAGATTGGCTTCTGTTTCATGGTCAGTCTTACCTTTTTTCCGTCCCAAATGATAGTTCAGTCAGCATTTTTGTTTTATATTGTTTTACTCTATCAGACTGCTGCCTTGCTACCACTGACATTTTTTGTACACCATCTGAACACACAATTTGTACTTTTGTTTAATTAAGGATTTCTCCCTCTGATGTCACCAGGAGAAAAGTCTCTGTCCCCCATTTGACTGAGTAAAACATATGTGGTCTACAAATTATTTTCTGGATTTAATTGTTGGGTTTGTGCAGTCCTGTTTATATTTTTATACAGAATTTTACTCTTGTCATTTAGGGCCGGTTTCCCGGACAAGGATTAAGCCTAGTCCTCGCCTAAACATGGAGAATCCCGAAAATTTCCTTGTCCGGGAAACCAGCCCTTAATGTCAGATCAGTGTCAGGGGTTAGAATGAACCACTTACCTGCAGGATCAAATCTTTAGGGTGAGAAACGCTGGTTTGTGAACTGTATTGAAAAAGGCGAAAAAATAAAATGATGGAATTTTAGTGCAATTCCCCTTTAAGGTCTTAGTCACTGTGTTTGCACAATCTCTCACACCCCTTTAAGCCCATGCCTCTATCACAGACAGGCACAGTGTCTTATATGTTCCCACTCTTTGTTTTTCCCAGAATAGGGAGAGAGAAATATGTGAAAATCAAATTCCCACGCCCCTTCTCCTGATACAAAGCACCCCCCTCCGGTCTCCTTCTGTAGTCTTCCATAACTCTTTGCCGTTTATAGAACGAATAAAAGAAGATGGGGGGGAGAAAAAAAATTTTAAGAATTAAAGTCCAAACGTAAGTGGGGGAGAAAAACGCAGACTTGGGGAAGAACCATGGATGAAGATGAACGGGATGGGTGACGTGCCTGGGACAGGTGGCTAGGAAGCGAATCAGCTGCAGGACAACTTAATACATTATGTGAGAAGTCAGTCTAATTGATAAGGCAGTTTGTTTTATCACTTTCTAGGCAGACCACCAAATAGGAGGTGATAGGCCTGGACATTATCAAGTGTCTGCTGGAGAGAGAGGACAGCTGTGTTCTAATGCTCAAGTCGCACAATCCCACACTCAGCGAAGGAGAGAGAGCGCCAAGTAGAGGGAGGAAAAGAATACAGAGAGCTTACTGTGAGCTCAAAGAAAGAGATATTGACGCGCAGAGGAGAGTGTAGGTAGGCTGGGAGACTACGTTTTGCATGGACAGACAGCACAGAGGCAGACAGTGAAAGCGAGATCGCTAGTGGACTGGAAGGCGCCGCGGCAGGTGCACAGCAATATCCAAGCAGAGGGTAGCTGTCGGATGGAGTATGAGGATGGAGCGATGAAAGATTCACCCAAGGAGTGGAAAGTTTTGGTCAGGTACGTTGATGCGTGATCTTTATATGAGAATAAGATATGCATACTTGTGTATACTGTGGTACTTTATTTATCATGTCTGCTGTTGATTTTCAGTTAAACATTTTTGAGTTGGGTTATATGGGATCATCTAGCCCTTGTTCCTACATGTACTTTTTTGCTGAGCTTAACACATTTCCCAAGAACACCAAGCAAAGGATGATGGAAGGCAATCTGTACATTAACAAGGTTTAAAATGCAACTATTCAATAAAATTCTCAAATGGTATCTTGTGTGTAAAGTTTAATGTTATTGGATATGTCTTGAAATTGTGGTTTTTCAGATGCTTTTGTGCACTAATATATGCAACTGTTTTGCATGTAAATATTGAAATTGTTCATAAGCTGACTCTTGTCACTTACCAAAAGGGCATTATCAGTTCACCAAGTTTCAGTGCAAGCCTTCCTGCTAGGGATTGTCATGCACACTAACATTTTATCGCTCGTTTGTTGTTGTTACTCTCTTTGTCCATTGGTTACTGATCCGTGCAGAATGCTTACTTTCCATGATGAAGGTCTCTTTGCACACAACAATGCTGCATCTGTGTGCTGGACAAATCGACTGCCTTTTGGTCCCCTGGCTCTTTATAATTTTAAATTTTTTTCATACCCAGCCTATGACCTCTTTACAAATGAGGCAGATTTTCGGAATATTTGAGCAGCTCTGTCCTCCCGCCTCCTCGCCCACGTCCCCTGACCTCCCCAAACCACACGCGCGGTTCTCTGTATACCCCCATTGTTCTCCCTTTGAGCGTCTATGCGTCGCTGTTGTTTATACAGTTCAGTAGTACCTTTTGACAAATGCTGAAATGCCTGCACAACGCCAATGTTTTCCCCTAATGTTTTCACTTTCTACCGTCTCCGCTAGTCGTATTCTGGCTCATGTAACCCGTGTAATGTGCCTGCAGCTTTCGGCCAGTCCCTAAAATATCAGGCATTCCAGGTCCACATTCCGTAAGATTGATTTTCCCTGACTCTCCCTGCTCAGAAGTCCTGCAGCTGTCACCTGTCTGTCTTATTGTGGAATGGCAGTGACTCCGCCCCCCCCCAGGGCGGAGCTTAGCATGCTCGTGGGAGGCAACCTCCATATGAACTGCGCTTGCCTCGTTCACATCCTGGAGAATATTTACCAGCTTTTAACTCCTTGATTTTTGCATGTATTTTTAAAGCATTAATTCCGTAGTCTGAAGCTCGATTGGGATTTTGTAATGGTTTATTGTGAGGTTCTTATATTTAATTAATTGCTTATTGAAATGCTTCAGGCACCTGACCTTTCAATGTAATAATCAATTGTGGGTCAACACCAATGCAATTCTGATGGACATTTTTTCAAAATGCAGTTTTTGCTCCTAACATGGTATTTGAAAACATCCTACACCTAGGTATCTGTATCAAAATGTTTTGCCATGGACATGTATGTCATGGTAAACAATCCCTGAATGTGACTACTCATGTTGTGCCTGTCTTATGTGTCACACTGCTGGTCAGGCTCGACAGACATCTTTGCCAAATTAATACATATGAACAGCAAAGTGGGAGTGCTTAGAACAAATTAAGCTATGACACTGACAGTCTCATGGAAAAGTGTGGCAATTCTCTGTTGCAATTCCAGAATGGGTGTGCGGGAATTTTATGTGGAAAAAAACTCAAGTCATTGCACAAGGCGTTTGTGGGAAAATCGTATGTCTCCATAATGCTTGTTTGAGTTATGTATACTGCAACAAGGATATTTGGGACCATGGTATTATATTTAATCTGGCAGCTTAGTCAAGCAGATGCTTTCCATAAAATAATTTCTACACATAGAAATATTTTCATTCTATACATTCTTAGTCATGTGTAAGATGTTTGTAACATTACAACAGCCACATCAAAGGAGATGCACATTTAAAATTCCATAATAGAATAATTTGGGTTTATTCATTGATACAGCTACGGAAAGAATTAAGAGACATACAAAACAGCACTATTTTTTGTTTAACTCGTTTCTCAATTTATGGTTATGCATCTGTGTAGAATATATTATGTTTTTTTGCGAACTGCAACATAGTTCTTCTCTGTTTTTCTTTAATGAAGGGTTTCTTCCTTGCTTTACAGAACTTCAGTCCTGCCTGGAGGAGCCTGATACTAACTGTCCTAGCAGTGCATGTCACACCACTTAATGTTTGCCATTCCTTATGAAGGTCCCTTGAAGTCATCCTCCGATTCATGAGGCACTGCTGGACAAGGTTACAGGCATCTCTGGCATTAGAAAGTCGCTTCCCCCCTCTACCTGGCAGGCTTCTGGTCATTGCCGGTCTCTCCTGCTTCACCTTGTTCTTGTGTACTGATCTCTTAGAAACTTTGAGCCTGCAATCAGCCTGCCACACAGTGTAGCCTGCTGCCGGCAGCACCAGGGTTAAACCAGGATTCAACAATGCAGATTTTTAAAAAATATAGAGTGGTCTCTTAATTTTTTCCGGAGCTGTATGTTATAAATATCCACAAAATTAGGTAAATTAGAGTAAATAATAAAACCTACCAAGGCAAGAGTGCACAAATAATGTTGCTATGCATGGTGCTGTGTGGTGAAGTGATGTTTTGTGAGAGATATTGGATATTTCCATTAATGCTGATGACATCTTTTACGTATGATATTATGTTACATATAATGTTAGTATTACAATTAATCTTTATAGTAGCAATCAAATAAATCGTTGAATACCAAAAGGTTGAAGGATGACCTGGTGAACAGTCCACCTGCATGTTTCTAACAGAAAAGAGAATGTAGCTGGTCTTTCTGTCACACAGCTGCCATGTTATGTTTTTTCCTGTATTTTTGTTTCATTTGCATTATATTTTCATTTTATTTTCCAAGGTAGACACAGGTATTAATTAAATGTTAATGGTTGATGATGGTCACGTTTCAGTGGATCTCCTGTTTTAAATTGGTTATAAGAACTGCTCAGTATTTCTATAGCAATTTGAGAGCAGAACAGTGCTAGGGGCTTCCTTTCACTCCATCTCAGCATTAGCTGAAACAAATACACAAAAAAACAAGTAATTGGGATTGATCCATGTAAACACATTTAGCTCTCTGCATTGGTTTCCGTGCCAGTTTATGATTTTTCTTTGATGAAGGACTGGGCTTAGAGTTGCTGCTGTCCTGGTTGACAGAGGTCAGCTTGTTTTCCTCAGCATGCACTAGAAATTCACTGTTTCTCTCCATTTCCTCATTCAGGATGACAGAGCAGGACAGAGTGAGCCAAGCCTCCAGCCTGGCCACCATCTCAGCCTTTCCTGTGAGGTCCAAGGTGTGTGTGCCCGGGTCCTTCTCTCGAATCTGCTTAAGGCTCGTGAGTCATGTTATGTCACATGTTACCTTCACGGCACCATCAGTGACAGTCTTCATGATACCCTCAGGATAAGGAATCCAAGGTTCACAATTTTGGAAAAAGAACCAGAGCTCTGAAGAGAGACCCGAACTGCCCGGTCGTGATCCGGGGATGGCTGTACAAGCAGGTACAATCCAGTATCATCAATCAGAACCACTTCTGATCCACAAGACCAAGAGAAGAACCTTTATAGGGGAACAGGTTACAGAATTAATGACTGCACACTAATCCAGCATCAATTGTCTTATTTTATTTAGGACAGTTCAGGACTCAAGCTATGGAAAAGAAGATGGTTTGTTTTATCAGACTTCTGCTTATTTTATTACAAAGGTAAGAGCATAGTTACATTTATTTGTGGGACTGCAGTAAAAAGTGAGGAATGGAGCCCTGAAGACATTTAGCCACTTGCATAAATGAAAGTCTGCATGGAACAACCAATATAGCAGCCAGTTCCACGACGCATGTCTGTTCTCACCAAGCTCCCTGTTACTCCTCTCTCTCTCTCTCTCTATCAATCTATCTATCTGCCTCAGACAGCAGAGAAGAGGTAGTCTTGGGTAGCATCCCGCTGCCCAGCTACAGGATTCTCTTCTGTACTCCCAGAGAATGTAAGAACAGGAAGTATGCATTTAAAGTAAGTCTGACAAGTTTGCATATGTCACATAAGAAGCTGTCTTTGGATTTCAGGAACTAGTGGATCACTCTGTGTGATGTGAAGGTATAAGAGCCATCTTCAGTAAATCATATGGTGCTTTTCCACTGCCACCAAAAACTGAGCCGTACCATGAACTGGCAGTTATCCATTGTAAAGTATCGTAGTTATTGTAGTTATTCCCAGGAATCCTGTGTTTTGGCAATATTTGGCCCCCGACACAGATCAATCCAAATATGTTCAAAATTATTAGGGCCCCTGTAATTCAGAGGCCCTTGAAAGTATCCGAGCTACACCTCCCCCCTTTATGATATCCTGTATTTTATATTTATTTCTCATCTTGTTTTTGATTGCTTCTTTGCAAAAGCTTCTTTGAGAGTTACAATCAAAGCTCATATCCAAAATAGGCTTGACATTAGGCAAATAATACTTAAGAAGTTTCTGGGCTTGTTATGAGAAATTAGGATCTTTAGTAAATGTTCAATGCTTTCCTCTGCTGTTGAATATTTAGATCAATTTGCTCTCAGTAGAACTTTCATTGTTCAGAGTTATATCTTTTTAAATGAGTATGAATTGAATATGTGGTGTACATTATACATCAGTGAGCCCAAACATTATGGCCACACACATCTGAAATGTATAATGGTGGAAAGCTGTGTGTGTCTGGGATATATTAGATGGTATGCTAACATTCGATACTCGTAGTCTGCATGTTGGATGTAAATGAAATTGACAGAAATAGAGATTTGCGTGACTTTGGCAAAGCGCAAATCATTATGCTCAGCGACTGGGTCAGAGCATCTCCGAAAAGGTGGGGCCTGTGGGGAGCTCACGGTCAGCTGTGGTGAGTATCTACTGAGAGTGGTCTGAGGAAAAACCATGAACCGCAGACAGGGTGGTGGATGGGCAAGCCTGATCGATGCGAGATATGAACAAAGATTATTCTCTGTGGTATAAACCAACAGAAGGTCTATGGTGACACAAATGGGAGACAGTAGAAGTAATGTGGATAGGATTAATGTGTCACGACACAGTGCATGGAGCCTTGCTGCTTATGAGGCTACGTAAGCATGGATTGGACTTGTTGGTCCAACACATCCTATGATGCCTGACACATGCTTGGTCACCCACATGATGCACCAGAAAATCGGATTCTTCTGTCCAGGAGACCTTCTTCCATGGCTCCAAGGTCCACTTCTAATGCTCATGCGCCCATCGTATGTACTTTCGACAGTGAACAGGGGTCAGCATGGGCACTCTGATGGGTCTGCGGCTGCAAATGTTAGGCTATTATACCGAATCACAAAAAAATAATTTCTGTCTGCTACTTTGTCTAATCCATGTGTTCTACATTAATTCCAGTGCTCTGAATTGAAATCTGAAAATGCATTCTATCTGTCACATCGGTATCTTAAGTTATGCTAGCAGGACCAAAAATTACTTTTTTGTTGTAGAAATACCACACATAAGGAAAGTTTGCCTTACAACGGTGTGATGTTTGAAAAATGTATTAGTTGCGACACAATAGTAAAAACAGAAGTTCACCTGAGACTTATATCAAGGCATAATGTACTGTTCAGAAGTGCTTTAGACACTTGCTTTGACGCTTGTGAGTGACTGTTGTTGCCCGCTGAAGAAAGCAACAGTAGTCGCCCATCATGTTTGGGTTACAGCGGCCTGTGGCCCGTCTTTACTTAAATTGACCTGAAATCAGCTCACCGACATGCCTAAACCCACAAAGCACATGTTGCCAAGCCATACACTCGGCGTGAGCTATGTACGGGTCGTGCAGCGGCAGTCCTGAATCGTGCGCTTTGTGGGAATGTGCACAGATGATACAGAAGCATGAATGCAGGCAGGAAATGTATTTCAAACGAGGCAATAGTGAAGGTGATTAATCGTCATTGTTGACACACCACAGCACGCAACAAGGAAATGCGTGACACAGCAGGGGGCAGCTACGTGAGTGCTCGGGGAGCAGTGCTTGGGGATGGTACCTTGCTCAGGGTACTTCAGCGGTACTTGCGGGTCGGGGACTCGAACTGGCAATCTTTCAATTACACGGTTGTGCCCCTAACCACTACACCACCTGCCTGCCCCTAGTGGACACACACATGACATAGTGGATGAATAGTGGACACTCACATGACAAAAAAAAGCTGCTATGTTGCCATGCAACAATACGTGTATCAAAGTACCAGAAATCAACATGTAACAGAGATCATACATGTATCAAAGTAACAGAGAATCACAAAACAATAATTAAAATAACTTAAAATCTGAGTGCAGATCTGGACTCGGGACAGTCGATTTAATGTAAATTACCATTTAATCAACATTATTCTCTTCTTGGAGGGGTGGTGGTAATGTTTTGGCTCATCGGTGTGGTAAGAATGACGTGTCTAATAAAGGCATCTTTCTGACAGGCAGTGCACCAGGGCATGCGCTCCTACTTCTTCAGCGCAGACACACAGGAGGACATGCTGGGCTGGGTCAGGGCCCTCAGCCAGTCAGCTTGCATGGACATGGAGGGCTCCCTGAGCAGGTACCACTGAGTTGGGCCCCAACTATGTACATCCTAATTTTCCCCAAGTACGATGCGTCCCTGGGTCAACGAGAGAAGGGCTTGCATTTTAATTCTTTAACCAATCACAATCTTTTTTTCGGCTTAATGTTTTTTCTTGAATATTAAAATATTCTGTATGTACACAACATTACTGCTACCAACAGCAACTGCAACATAATGACATTACTGCTACCAACAGCAACTGCGACATAATGACATTACTGCTACCAGTATTTTGAAAATACTTCCACACTTGAGTAGTGCTAGTACTGCTTTGACCTGTACTTGCCGTCTTTTCTGTTTACTTCCTCATGTGTTATATTGAATAGTGATACTTAATTTTCCCATGGGGATTAATGATCTTTTTGCTTCACTGCATCTTGTTTTCCTTGGAACACACGGACTCAGTCAGTATGCAGCACCCCTGTAGCTGGAGGTTCAGGGTCTGGGTCATGAGCCCATGAACATGTGACTGTTCTACCAAAGCCAGGACTCGTACTGGCAACCTCCTGGTCACAGGCACAGAGGCATAGCTAGATGTACTGGCACACTGAGGCCATAATATGTATTCCAACACACCATGTAATGCGGACAACTCTGTTGTGAAGGGCGCTATATAAAAAAATAAACTGAACTGAAGAACCTGAATATGAACTGCACGTGATTTTCCTAATAAGCAGTTATTCAAATGAGGATTTTTATTCTCAAATCTTTTTATATTTATATTTTTCAAATATCTCGAATACTTGTTGCAGCACCACCACTGAGTGAACATCACTCATCACCATTCCACCGTGACTCGGTCTCCATGTTCTTCAGTTAAACTTTGCTGCTCATCCCTGAATGGTTGATTATCTGCTCCCTTAGGCGTTGCTCCAGTTTCCAGGATTTCACACAGTTGGGGGGCAGCAGTGAGTCACTCACATTCTTTCAGATGCCTTCTCCGAAAAATGGTCCCACCCATCCTGCGATGTACGGCAATGGGCCGCGGAGTGAATCCTGCCACTTAGAGAAACTAACAGCAGGGATGGCACACATGGACCACGAGGGGAAGCAGGCCTTCAGGTACAGGTAGCACCTTCTGCCACAGGAAGACCGCTCCTATTCATCTGCATGTGAAGGAAATATGCATGGATGACCAAAGAGAAAAATGGAAGCTCAAGAAGTCCTGTTTATATAACAATTACAGGCATAAAGTGATGAGCTTATCAACTATATTCTTGTTAAACACACCATTCATTGGCTCTATGACGGTCACCAAAAATTCGCCCAGTTGGGACCACAGACCAATCTGAACTGATGTTAATTTTACAACGGAAACTATGCTCTGAATAGGAAAGCTATCCTGTCTTGCTACGAAGTAAAAATATCTTAGAATCTAAGAAGAGTCCTTTGTACTCTGTAGTTTTGGAATGTGAATGAAATGAATATTTAATGAATCATTTATAAATTATCTGAATGAAAACTGTCCATAATGCTAGGTGAATGTTGACAGGCTTGGGTTTTGTTTGGGCTGTGGAAATTCCTTCCTTCTCTTTCTATTTCAGTCCATTACCAAGAACCTCAACGCCTACGAGTTATGGTGGCCCAAGAAGACGTGGCCAGTCGCTGAGCCTGGAAGGAAGTGAGCAAGACAGCCATCCTTTTATTTCCAGGGTCCAAACACCGCCACCAATTCTGAAATCAACTGGATCCAGGCCTTTGACACCACGGTGTCAACTAGGATCACGGCCACATACTCCAGTGGGCAGAGTCGACATTCGGCCCAATGATAACCACCTACTGCCACCTCAAAATATGGGCTGCTCTCCTCCGTCTCCTCAACGGGAGAGCTGTCTAAGCTTAATTACACCTACCCCCGAAAAAAGACTGCTCAAGGTGAGAGAGTGATCAAGGTTGGGGGTGAAACTGGACCAGGTTCTTCTCATGGTTCAGAATGTTCAGAATGTAAACAACCCTGGTTACATTTGCATAGTTAAATATCATACAATATTTCAATATTTCAAACCACCCTTTCTAACAATCCTATATTACCTTCATCCCTCCCAAAAATATATATTTTGACTGTTCATGGCTACAATTAATGTTTCCAGATTATGAATTAATATAACAGCCATGTAAATGTACATCTGTATCACACATCATATTTTCTGCAACTACAGAAATAGGCTGTTTCAACTAAAACTAAAAGCCTTACATTTTATTTGTTGCCTTGTTTTTGCGGTTCAAGTCACAGCTTTTTCTGTTTCAATATAACTTACATTGGTGTCCTTTGAAAGATTAGAAATCAGCAAAAACTGTTGTTTTTATTTACCGCAAAGTAAAGGAGAGAATATGACTAATCAGTGTTCACCATGGTATGGAATGAGAGTGGGAGCCCTGCCTCAGGGTCAGACATGGGGAGAGGAGGTCATATCAAAGGTCACATCAGACTGGCAGACCCAAAGGGGATTGTGGGAAAGCGTCACTTATGTACGCAATAAGCTCACCCTTTCTTCGTTTTCCCTTTAAGCCCCCGTCGCACTTCTCGCCTCAGCCCCATGTCTCCGTCATGCGAAGAGGACCGGGGAAGGTAGGGCCGGGGATCCATCCACTAGCTGTCCTCCGTGCGTCCACTATCTTTGGTGCACATGAAAACTGTGTCATGAGAGCGTACTTGACTTTCCTTCGAATTTTACTCTGAACACGAGTATTTCATATGCGTGACATTTTTTAATTTTTCCGTCCGAATGAATTACTGTTCAAGTGTACAGTTTGACACTTGGTCTGTAACTAGTCTGGCACTGGTCTTTTTCGTATGAGACTTCATAAGCTCTATCTAAGCTTTTAAACTAAATGTTTTAAATAAGTTCTGTTTAAAACACAGTCATACATAAAGGCTCACACCTAAGGCTGCTTTCTTATACTCTGTCAGGGCTCCATGACCAGCCATTCCACAGTAATGCTGTAGATTTACCCCATTTTTTTCTCCACAGGCCTGCTCTCATGGGGGGCAGGCTGGCTCGTTGCCTCCTTTGCCCCCACCAAGAATTTCCCCTGCCCCACCTCACCATCACCATCACCATCACCAGCACTCCCGCAGTCCTGTGTCTGTCTGTGTGCTACAGCATGCTATGGTACAGTTTTTTATCAGATAATATGTCTGACTGTTCTGCGCGACAGTGGGCCTGCTGATCCAGTCTGGGGGATCTGGTTGGTGTCTTAGTCTGTAGTCTTGGGGATCTGGCTGGTTTCTTTGTCTGTCCAGTACAGACTGGTTTTCAGCTGTCGTCTCACCTAGTGGGTTGCCTTTGATTCAGTACTTCAGTGTCTCAATGGCCGTGTCTGTTTCTGTGTGGGGGTATGTGACTTGTGTCCATTTCTTTTTGTGTGCAATTAGTTTTCTGTCTGTTATGCTGGTGTTCATACAATGTAATGAATTGCTTATTCTTTTTGAGGACATTAAATGTTGAGAAGATGCCACATGTAGAAATTACACACGCCTAAGCTACATGTATATTCTGTATGGTATACCTTCTTATGTATGGCTGTTTCTTTGCTATTCATGATATTGGGGCAAGTCATTATATAAGCAGCAAATGCTCATGTGACCTGCATCGGACCAATCATATGATGCTTTGTTTGGCTTTATTTTACATGTAGTGTTGCTACTTTTTATAGAAAGAAAGGCATTCACCCTCACATGAACCAATAGTCATATTTATACCAGTGTCTCTCAACCCATTCTATGGAGGCCCGCAGATGGTCCACCTTTTTGCTCCCTCCCAGTTCCCTGCCAGACAGTCCATATTTTTAGAAATGGACTGTCTGGGCTCCCCCAGGACCGGATCGAGAGACACTGATTTATACCGTTTTTGAGATCTTTTTATGAAGTATATACCAATTTTATAGTGGTATTGCATTTCTGTATTCTGACCAACGAAAATTACATTTTTAGCCTTCACCCACAGACCTCTACCAGGACAGAGATCCATTTAGACCCATAGAAATGGATGTTGATGTAAGTTACATTTCCAGTCATTTTATCAGCTAACACTTGCCAGTGATTTCAGTTATAACTAACATAATGATGTTTTTGAATAATTTGAATAATTTCTTTGGTATACTGAACACCTTTCTTTGTTTTAGGCAATTCTGACAAGAATCTGTGGATGTGATAAGCTGCTTCAGGCACTATCCAAAGAACTGGTCCAACTTCAAGCAGACAAGGTTTGTTTTGTGTATGAGTGGGGTGACAATGTCATCATTGATCTTTGGAATCAGAATCGGAATCCTTTTACTTAGTACAAAAAACTACAAGGAATTAGTTTCGGTGCAAATGGTGATGTGAAGTA
Source organism: Petrocephalus zakoni (assembly GCA_026774425.1). Taxonomy (NCBI): domain Eukaryota; kingdom Metazoa; phylum Chordata; class Actinopteri; order Osteoglossiformes; family Mormyridae; genus Petrocephalus; species Petrocephalus zakoni. The sequence continues at coordinate 16,371 of JAODKN010053112.1, forward strand.
TTCCATTAAATACACAATCAAGACAAAAGGTACAAAAAAAGACCAATAAACTGAAAAAGGTAAAAATAGAGATAGAAATAAATATGTGCAAATAATAAAAAAACATACACATAGATGTAAAAGTGCGTCAAATAGATATAGGGTACAAGCAGCTTTGGGGTACCGTTACGTGCAAATAAATTAATAAGTTCTAGGTTCCAGTGAGCTTCTTATGAGTCGTTATTTATGAGTTCAGTGGCCTGGGCAGGAGGCCCTTCAGGTGGCAATTGTTCTCAGGGCTCTTTTACTGAGAAGGGATGAGTTGGAAGAGTAAGTGACCAGAGTGCAATGGCTTCAACATTATTTTTTGCTTTCAATGACCTCGGTGCATCTATAGCACTAGCTTCTACCCAGTCCTCATGTGCACACCTGAGCTACATCATCAAAGGCTTTATCACTGGTTAAGAAGTGAAGTCAGGTGTGTTATTGGTTGAGCAACACAGAAAAAAAGGTCTGTCTGGCACTGTCAGGATCAGGGCACTGCCAGATAGCTGAATTTTCCAGATATTGTATGTTATTCTAGAAATGTCAGATATTTGATACAACACAAGAGAATGTGAGTTAAATAGTGAGGGAACAAGCAGAAAGACTACTAAAGCATGCTGCCCTGTAGGCGTGCTCATGGAACTGACGTGTGTATTCCACTATGCTTTTCTTTGGTATTTGGTGTAATTTGGTTTTGGCAGCATCTCAATAAAATAGTGTTATGACTTGTCATTATACAATATTACACCACTTACAATATATATATTATATATATTGTAAGTGATCCACAGAAAGTCTAGGCATGTTTGCTTAATTCAATAAAAATGTTGCAAGTTTATTGGTTTTATAACAAAAATCATTACTTTATTCATCATTCTTCAAAACATTCAGTTCAAATAGTAATAATTCGAAACCCAAATTATAGTTCTAAAAAAAGCTATTAGAGTTAAAAGTTCTAACAAGTCTCATTGGGTGCTTTTAATTAGTAACGCCTTTGCAATAACATAAAACACCAAACATTTGTGAGTCAGTCAAGAAATTATGACATATAATAAAGACAAACTGCCTGTGTGGAAGATATGTGCAGATATGTTAGACATGGCCTGTGAATGGGCTTTTGTTATGAAACCAATAAATTTGCAACATTTTTACTGAAATAAATAAGCATGCCAAAATTTTTCTGTGAGCACTGTATATGACTTTGACTTTAGAATCTGACCAGATTTGCTTTGTTTCCTTCACTGTCTTCTCTCAGGACAATGTGCAGTGTGCTTTGGAGATGACAAGGCTGCAACTGGACAAGTACCATTCTCAGGGGCTTGGGGATCTTGGCATTCAGGGGAAAGACGGGCTGTCCCAGAAGGGTTTTCTCCAGGAGGAGCTGGTCACCATCAGAGCCAGACTGTGTGATATCTCTATGGTAGGGAGTGTTCAAAGAAGGTTGCCTCTGTTTCTGTTAAATTGGAAGAGGTTGGTATTGTTACAGAAGGTTACCAGTTTGTTTACAGGTATCTAACATGTTCAGTGTACTTTTTGTTGTTTCTTTTAAACAGAAACTGATTTTATGAATTTGGTCTGCCTTGGTCGAGCTAGAACACTTGAAATATTCGTGGCCGCTTAATTTTCGCCCCTCCTTTAGGAAATGGAGAAGGTGTGGAGTCAATATGAGAGGATGGAGAGTGAGCTGTCTGTCGTTCGTTCACATCTCCAACACATCTGTCGATTTGGAAGGCCACAGGTCTCCTCGCCTTCCTCGTTTTCTCTTTAAGTGAATCTCTATAATGCCTTTCTCTGTGTAACAGCATGCATGTGTTTCACAACCCAGCTTTCAGATTTCTTAAGTTTTATTGTTTCTCTTTTTCAGGAACAGTCCCAAGCCCAGAGAGAGCTGTGGATGATGGAGGATATTCTTTGTGGCCTCAAGGCCAACAGGAATCACTTCCGGGCTCTAATGGCATCACAGAGGCAAATGGGTAATGGTTTTGGGACTGGTCCACCACTGCCGCAACAAACACTTTCTTGTTAACGTAATAACTCGCGGATTTAATGGATCTTTGTCAAACTTTGTAGACATGTTATCCGGGTGGAAAATTGGAATTCGGAAACGGATCAAATTTTGAGACAGATCACCCTAAAACTGAAGCAGCACCTCAGAGTGAAAACAAAATAAAGAACAGCTTGAGACGCATGATCCCATTAATATGATAACTAGAAAAGGTACTGGATGGATTTTTCTCAAACTTTACAAACGCATTGTATGGGTCGGCAGCTGAAACTGGGAATTTTAAGACGATCTGGCCCAAAAGAGAAGCAAAGCTGCTTAGTGGCAACTGGGAAGGGTGACTGCTGACAACATTTGACCTTGTGAATGTGTGATAAGTCAAAATGGATCTGTGGTAGTCAAATTTAACCCTGACCATCTACGGCTCTAATGATCCTCTATAATTCTATCGCTCTCACACACTTAAATAAAACTCCGGACCTCGCATGTGATGAGTAAGGTTTTCTTC